>VOMN01040341.1:0-14552 GCA_014899125.1 Orchestia grillus
TCTCGCTTGCCTGCACTCTCGCTTTAACGCTTTTGGTGTGCGGGCACGCTTTTGGTGTCGGCAGTTTGACTGCCGACAGTCGAGCTGGTCTGCTGCCGGGTAGCTTAATTGACGTGTAGCTGGACGGCACGGGTGGTTATGCACTTGCAAACGTTCGTTTGCATTTCATGATTTCAAAGTTTTCATGAAAGAGTAAATAATTAATTATAAATCTCGAATGTAAATTTTCGTTTTGTTCGCATTTTCATTTCCGCAACACCGCTAACGTGATGTTTGTAAACAACGATGACGTCACGTGCATTGTCAACTTGTCATTTTGTCACGCACTTCATACTTTTAGTTTTACTTAACCACTAAACTTTAATTTAAGGAAAAGTATATGCTAAAATGAATCTCTTTCTTTAGTATTTAAGTGTTGTGTCTTGTATTTTTTATAAGTTTAAGTGATTTTATCAACATATTGACTAGTAATTCATACGTTCATGTCACTCGCCATGGAAATAATTGATGATAATATTCCGTTGGTCACTGCTATTGGAATTTTTCAGGATTTAAGCTAAATTTCTTTATAACATAAAAGATTCTGACCATTTAGTCATAAGTAAATACATCAACTTTAATAATTGGCTATTTGACCTCAATAGCATGAATACTGATGGCGCTCTACCAATGATAGCTTAATCTTGCTCTAAATTAATGGAAGAGAAAGATCCATGTATTATACATCATTTAGATCTCTGCTCTGCAGTCTGATATTTTACTGAATTCTTGGAATTCTTTACATGTGAATCAGTTGAAGAAATGTAGCAGGTATTATCTTCATTACAGGCCTACTAGTTTGACATACAGGTGTTTTAAAACATTGAAGAAGGTTTATTCTTGATCATCTGTATACATACAGCATACTGTGAAAAAAATGGTCTTGTGTTACTTATCTTAATCATTTAGCATCTTCAGCCATGTCATTCTTTCCAGAAAAATTGATTTAAAAATTGGTTTTTGTACTCTTGTGCTGCAATGGATTTCTCAAGTTGTGATCAATTTAAGTCATGATTGTGGGTGTGTCTAGCAAGTTGAATAGTGTGTGGCACAATGATAGTAAAGTTTCTCAGGACTCAGACTGTTTTTGTTCTAAATATTTATTATGTATGCATTTATTGCTGCAAAATCTAATATGAAATTAAAAGTATAACACTAAGGCTGGGGAAAATAAACTCATCTTTAATAAATTTATGATTTAGAGCTTACAAGCATAGCATTGCTTATCATCAGTATCCAGTAAATCTGAAGCAAAATCAACCAAGTTCATATGTTGAAATACAAATCTAGATAACTTCAATGTAAAATACAAGCTAAATTATTAGTGCTGGAGGCTAGAGCTAATACATTGCATTTATTCATAGTAGTCAATTTTACTGAAGAATCTATAAAATTTAGAAATGGACTAACTTCATAAATGGAAGTATTTATTGCCAACTGTATGAAATGTACCAGTGTGAGATATAGGCCATGAAAATCATTCAGGAGCCAAATGATTTTCAGGCCAGGAGTTTGGCTCTTACATAATATACCCATCTTTTATTTTCTTACTTGGTTTTGTGTCGCACTGGTTTTCCACTTTTAGGTCAAAGTGGGCTGGGTAGTCAGGACTTGCAGTAAATCTATCAATACTCAGAAAGCAGAATGTAACTAATTTTTATCATTGTGACAAATCAATTTAATAATGCAAATGTGAGTCAGGAAGTACATATAATACAAAGAACAGCAAAATTCTTCTACTGAGTTAGCAATGCCTTAGTTGTTTAACTGAGCTTCACTTTAACCTAAAGAACAAATGAGCTAGAAGATTAGTCACACATGGGTGACTTAGTACCAGAATAGTACTGCTCAGATTTTAACTCTCAGCAGACTTGAAAAGTTGATAAATCCATACATCTTTGTGCTCTGTAGACTTGCAGTAATAAATACATAGCCACTCACTTCATGGTTGTCAGTGCATTCAAAACACAACAACATCCTTTAATATTTTTAAGTGAACATCAAGGAATAAATGCCATCCCAACTTGCGTTTGTGTTCTGTAGAAATTTAGCCAGCAGTATGCAGTGTGAGTTAGCCTGGCAGAGCGCTCTTCATCAAGATAATGAATGACCAACTTCTATCAAACTTGAAATATTGAGCATTCACAAAGTGAGTTCCTTTTAGGCTAGTTATTTACTATATTTGATGATAGATAAATGTTACATTAAATGAAGGTTAATTTAGATCTGACGAAGTACTTTATTTGGCTAATTGTTTAACTTCCAGTAAGTTCTAGCTTTCAGATTTCTAACATGTCCTCTATAAAAGCTCAACAGTCTAAAGCCCCATCTACACTATCATACTCTCCATCAATCAGAAACACAAAAATGCAAACAAAACCCCAAATCCTTCTGAATCAGTTTCAGATATTGTGCACTTGGGTGCATGAAGTTGTACAAGTGAAGAATGTAAACAAACTGCACTGCTTCTTGAATGAGTGTATAGAGTTGATGTATAATAGTGTTTCAATTTTAATTTTGTATTCAATAAATTTGAAGCTGTCAATCTTCTAGCAATATCATGCCGACAGGTTTACAGCTACTATTCATGATAAATTAACTAATCTTTATTTTAAATAGGCTCATTTCAGAACATTAAGCTATTATCAATTGAATAAATTACCAACTTAATTATTTCTCATAAAATCAACAACTCGTTTTTTACAATAAATACATGAACAAGCAACTGTTTGCTGTTTTTATGAAAGTTTTCGGAGTTTTCCAACAGATTAGAAAACACAAACACACTGAAATCTGCCAGCACACAAGGTGTGTTCATGTTTGTGGAGAATTGAAAAACATGAAATTCACTCCAAAGATTGAAAGTGTGGATGGGCCTTTAGCTCAACAACCTACATTTTTGGCTACCAGGCTCAAATTCTGCCTTTCTGACACTTATGCTCTTTGCTTAGGACTTCATATTTTAACCTCCATTGTGGCATCACTGTCCCATTTTGTTGTGCTGCATTGTCTTTGTGCATATTTTCACAGGGACCCCTGTGCAGCAAGCTGCTCACATTGTTACTCCAGCAAAAAATTTTTCATCACCATCTCAGGTCTCAGCTTTCTCCCTCATTTGGAAATCGTGTCAAACTACATTGCGCCTTCACCTTGGCTCCAATAGGTACATGCTTAGCTCTGTGGGGTACGTCTTCTGGGCGTCCTTCCCCTCAGTGCTTGGGTAGCTTGCCTCAGATTTGCTATGCTTGCTACCTTTGCCTTATGGGTGCTGTCACAGCTCTGCTGCGCCATTGCCTTATGCGACCTCCAATGGGGAATGCTTGTGGTTGGGTGCAGTGACCATGAGAAATGTCTAGATGTATATTTGAATTGAAATGAAGCTGTATAAATTTTTAAACATCCTATTTGTAATTCATACTCAACTTTACAATTCATAGCATTGCTTGAGCTCACTATTTTTATGTACTGGATGTTTATATTGTAGTGCATGATCCCTAATGTTACGGTGTAGTGGGTTTGTCATTGGCCTACCTGCATGAGTAGAGATTCCCTTGTGCTCTGCAAAGCCTGTATGGAGATGACAAGTTGTCTTTCCACAGTATGTAACCATACACTGGCTACAGCTATACCAATAGACAACATTGGTTCACATGCGAGAAGAAGGAATTACGTCTCTTGGCTTGAAAAAAGTTCTTATTGAAAACTTGTTATGTTAGGAAAAGGCCTCTAAGATTAACCGTATAAAACAAGAATAAACATTTTATTTGTTGAATGGAGAAATAAGTTTGTATAATTGATAAAAACCTATATTAAACATGTTTTATTTGGTATTTCAAAATAACCCAACAAGGTGTCTTGTATTATTCTAGCTTGCAAAATTCACTGCCATTTTTTTAGGAAAGGTAGATAATTTCCAATAGTGGGGTTACAGAACCACTTCCCATGTGCATACTATATCAAAAATATATGGTCTTTCACATTAGGTCTCTTAGGTGAAAGGTTTTTCTCCTAAGACCTTAGCAGGACCAACTTTGAAAAAATAGAAAATATAGTTTTCTTTTGAATTTTATTGAATGTTTTAATGAATCACATTAAATTTTTGTAAAACTGATTATACAGCAAAATTTCAAATTTTATTGCCTAAATTTTAAATTTAAGGACCTCCATATACTTCAGGCATGTGAATCATCATTATGCAGTGTGCCATTTCCATGTGCTTTTTTGAGTAATTTTGCTGCTGAACTTTCTGTGTTCCCCTTCTGAAATTTATTGGGTGAATCATATCATACATGCTCTTTGCTTGAACCTAATATGTTTTTGGCTTATAATATTGAGTTTTGAACAAAGTTGTTATAGAATCTGGAAGATTGAAGTTTTATTCATATTGATGAAAAAATGATATGATCTAAGTGTGTTGAATCACGTTTCAATGTCATCCTTTAAAAACTACTCAGAACTTTCATTACAGCCTGATATATTTAAGAGAATCTTCTTGAAATACCACCACACTGGAAACAATTTTTAAATTTTTTGTGAATAACCTTTTGCTATTTATGTTTTTTTATAATGCTTATTGTCATTGTGTAGGTTTTTATGAGGGCTATGGTATTGGGTAAGAAATTTCTAGTTACTAACTGTATTTTGTAATAAAAGTAAAAATAGTATCCTAAGTAATGCCAGTTTTGAGGTTACTTGGGACACCAACAAAAATGTCTGAAAACTATTTTGACATCAACATTTTTTTCGTGGCTCAGTAGGTGATAATAGTGATGAATGAAATTGATTGTGATATCAATGGATAATTTTTTTGCCTTTTAGATCTACTTCAATTGGTGATATTTGACAACTGTAGGTGGCACAATTTTGTTTTCTGCTAGGTAGAAGTACGTTGGATGTGATTGATGCATTGTCTACTGCTTGTATAGAAAATGTAGGACTTGTAATTGTGATTCATATGTGGTAAAAGCTCGGTTTTTAGGGGACCATATCTCAAATTGAATGTGTTTATATCAGTCAAAAACATTCAATGCTCAGGCTGGCTTTCCAAGTCCAGAACTGGTGATGTGAAAAGAAATTCACACACTTGAGTGTACCGTTAAAAAATGGACTATTGATGAAATTGCTGAACTATTTTGATTTTCATAAGGTTCTGTGACAAAAATTTGCAACTGAGACTAATTGTGGTGAAATTCATTTCACACTTGTTCTCTCCTGATCAAATAGTGGGATTGTGTTGTGCAAATACACATAAATATTAATCAATTGGAATATACATGAACATTTTCATTGTTTAATATTTAAATAAGCCCATATTATGATCAAAAATTCCTATTGAACATGTTTTATTAGGTGTCCTGAATACCCTGGCATGGTATCTCAAATAGCTCTGGCTTGTAGAAATGACTGCCATTTTTAGAAGAGGAAGATAATTTCTGATGGTGGGGCTTCATCTTAATAAATTTTTCTCTTTTTACCTTAGGAGGACCAACCGGTAAAAATAAAAATAAACGTAGCTGTTTTCCTGTATTTTTTATTTTATTTTTTATAGTTTGAATTCAATGATTTATATGTTCTCTAAGCCAAATATTTGATAAAAATATTTAACTTTATAACCAAGATTTAGATTTGAAAAATTGAATATACTTTAGGCACTATGATCCTCAGTAGGAAGTGTGTACCACAAGTCCTGAGTAGCTCTGCATGACAGTATATCTAGATGAAGTTAATTTTTGTATTTTGTTGATAGGAAAGTTTTTTCAATCTTTTCACTATGGAAAGCTGTGGTCAAAAGTAACTAGGTATTTTTTCTGATACAGCAATCCAATAATTGTTGCTCATAATTTTCAGAAATATGTGAAGACAAGTGTGAACATACTTGTCCATTGAAGTACAAGTTCACTGCAGAAAAAACAGTAATCCATGCCTGCAACATGGCAGGCAATACCCGTTACATCATCAACATGGCCAACTCCATTGTTGGAGTGTCCATCTTGTCAATGCCTTACTGTTTTAAAGAGGTGAGTGTAGAGGGTTTTAAAAGTTGCATTAATGACTGAAAGTATTATATCACAATTTAATGTATTTATTTGTTCTTTCAAACTTTATGGATGCAATAGTGTTGCAAGTACTGTTTTGTCAGTCTATATTTTAATGATTGTGTCTCATAGTGTTCAATATTGAGCAGCAATGCCCATTCATCATATTGTCATACATGCTTGTGATACATGACTAGGTAGAAATTAGTTGGCTCATTTTTAGCTTTGAATTTCTATCAGTTTTGCTATTATTGAATTTTTTCAAGCTCTACAATTGATGAACATAGTGAAATATGGTTTTTCTTTTAATTTTTGGCTTAATCATTTACCCTCTAAATTTTTGATGAGGAGAAAGTTCATTGCATTTTAGTTTTTAGAGTGATGATATGACTACAAGGAGAAACCAAACAAGTATTTTTATTATGGGAAAAAATTCAGAAACTGGACTTTTATATCCAAATGGTTTAACTGCAGTAAAAATTAAAGTAAATTTAAAGATTCATGGAGTTCCATAGTTAAATCATATATATAATTTAAAATAAACATAAATTCATGGTGCAAGCAGATTTCATACTCTCTCAAGATCTGCTTGAATCTTCAGATGTGCCATTATTTTTGAACCTGGTGTGCTTCTAAGGGCTTTAATTACTTATGTAATTTTCTCATTTGTATGAATTCATGTGTCACTGTCAATATACATGGGATAAGTACTTTTCCCATGTTTACTTGGTTTCCTTGTAGCTTAGCACATTCCCTTCATATCAGGCAGGGAATGGTAGCTTATTCAGTCCTAGAGAAATATCAGAGGGATCCAAAAAATATGTAAAAAAAGGACAGTAAGAGAAAATGATCTAAGGTATTTGTTTATTTTTCAACATTTGCTCAATCTAGGTCAATACACTTCTGCAAACAGTGATACCAGCCTTTAGGTCCATCTATGTAAAACTTAGTCATGCAATTTGAATCATGTCAAAGCAAATCTTTTTACATCTTTAACTGATGGAAACTGGGTACTTTTCAATGGCTTGTTTAGGTTTGGAAATAAGAAGAGGTCAAATGGGACCAAGTTGAGGCCATACGGCAGATGTCGAATGATTTTCCATTGAAATTCATGTAGCATAGCTCTTGTCCATTGTGCGTTGTGCGTGAGTATTGCTGTGATGGAAAAGATGCGCTGGTGCAGCTTTCCATGGCGTTTATCTGTGATTTTCTTGGAGAATTTTCTCAAGTGAGGTCATGAGGTCATGTGCAGCATCAACGTTTTTTGCAGAAACTGATGTGCATGGTCTGCCACTGCAAGGATCTTCTTCATTCTCTTTTCTTTCACTTTTGAAATGATTAATCCAGTTACAGGATACTGATTTCTTAGGGCATTATCACCATAAACTTATTTCAGAGTCAATGATTTGGGCGTTTTGTCACCCAAGCTTTACCATAAAATTGATGTTTGTCCTCGCCTTGATTTTGGCAGAGGCTGTGTTGCTCGAGTGGTTGGTGCCTTCCAAATGCTTGTATGATCTTTGTATCCCTTGATTAAAATAGCTGGATATGATAATCTTAATTTAAATTGTGCTCGTATAATAAATAGTTTCAAATTCTTGAAAAAAGATAAAGCATCGCTCATTTTAAAATTAGTAGAATGGTAAGGATATTGTGTGATTATTGCCATTCAAGGTCTTAGCAAACCCTTTGAAAAGCATTATATTAATGTATTGTAGAAAGTTTAGATTAAATTTAATTTACCTATATGTGTCTACTAAAAATTGCTTAAATATCCTCCAAAATAAAGTATTTGGATTAGTGTCTGTATGTAGGTGTTAATTTATGAAGCAAGTTTTTTATTTTAAATCATAACCCCAATATTATGTTAGAAATTTTGTTTCAATATTTATCTTGAGATCTCTTCCCAGTGCATTTTTGGGAAAATAATTAACAAGTTCATTGTTTTTGTATAGCCCAGGAAAAGTATTTTAAGTTATATTCTTTTCAGGTTGGCCTTTTACTCGGTTTTATAATGCTGCTCATCTGCTCCTTCATCACGAAGAAGACTTGCATGTACCTCATCCGTGCGGCCATCATGTCCAGGAGACGCAGCTACGAGTTTCTAGGTAGGCTTTTTGGTTAGCTATGCTCATCTTGGTTTATTTAATAAATTTCAACTTGAACAGAACTATTAACTCTGAATGATGGCAAATTAATTGCACCAAAGTGTGTCTGTGAAGTTTGGTCCCTATTTCCCTACACAAATCTATCAATACAAAAACCTTGTATATTTATTTTCTGGATGTCAAAATTTATATATGAAATTACTTTATGTCAAGTTGTTGGTGTTTTTTTTCTAGTTCTCAAACTAGAAATAAACTGGAGTAATATTTGAATTGTAGTTGTTTATCCTGTTGAACCTTTCATCTATGGACAAGGCATATTTACAAATATTGGATGCATTGGACAAAATCTGCTGGCCTGAATACACATGTTTGGCACTAAAGTGCAGAAAGTCACATGCAGAGATTATTGGCATCACTGGATAATCTTTCCTTCCAATTAGTCAATTATTGAAAGGTTCAACTATACCTCATAGGTATGCAAACATATAAGACCAGTCCTTTAATTTTTCCATACCAAACCTTTGTAGATGTCATCTCTTCTATTAAAACTTATTAAATTCAGTTATAAGTGTCTTCCAGGTGTATTCTGTAGTGTTATAGTTAATGTCAATATTCAAGAAATTTTGAGAGGCACATAGAATGATCGTAGATGTTTCATTTGATTCAATTTTGGAATGAAACTGCATACCACTTCAAAATCAATCCTGGCATGTACAAGTTAACTCGTTTTTAGATTACTTGAATTTTCAAATTTGTATGGGTTGACTTATAAAACATTTTATTTTAACTAAAAAAATCTTGACACAAATTTACCTTGCTGGGTAAATCAACCATTCCCAGTTGTAGCAGTAAGTACATATTATGCTAATAAAGGTATCTCAAAATTGTGCATTTTCAACAGAAAACCTGGCAGAGAAAGGGTTAATGTAATGGTATGTAATTTAATTTTGTGATTGAATGAATTATTCCTTTGATTTTGAAAGAAACCTTTGATACTTCACAAAAAGATTTTATTCATACAAGCCAATACAAAGTCTTAATCAGAAAATGTGACTAGCAGTATTTTACTACATTGAACTTCATAGGCAACAGTTTAATGGTGTAGTCAACACTTTCACATATGAACAAAATGAAAAATTTGTGAGTTAGATGAATTAATAGATTTAAAAAAATAATTGTGTCTTCAAGGTGTTACAAATAATGGGCATTTGATTCAATGAAACACTTATGAACAGCATTCATGTTTGATTATTATGTAATAAGTTGTTGATTTTATCAATATTCATTTTAAACTATTTCTTGTTATTCTAATCATCCTTTGGCTATTCATTGATATTAACAATACTCCATAATCCATAAAATTTATTTCTGGTAATTTTTGGGGTTACATGATTGTAAAATTCTCTCATAACCAATCTTGGGTAACTATGGCTTTGTGAGAAGGTACTGTGTTTTGCTGAAAGATGCATTGAGTTCCATTGGATCCCTTATCTGTCTAGAGCTGAAGAACAGTTTTTAGGACATCAGTGCATCCAGCAGCTTTAACCTTAAGACCTTGTGGAAAATTATAAAAGTAGCATGACATGACCTTCACTACTTACAACTCCTAAAATCATCATAGTTACAGTTAAAGTAATCATATCTTTTCATTCATGAAGATTTTTCAAGATTTCAATTAAAATGGGTTATCTGAAATAAAAATAATATTATAAATGATTTGAGTTTGTAATATGCACTGAAAATAACATGTCCTCTAATAGCCCTTGGACTCGACGGTATAATGGGCCAGTGAATATTAATTTTTTGAAAAAAATCCAATTTTTTCCACAATATTAACAATTTAGAAACACCAAAGTCTAGTTAGAAGCATTGAAGAATCTGACTTAAAATATGTATTGAATTTTTGCAGGATTTTCTGAGGAATATTAGAATGGACTGTTACTATTAGTTGCAATGTTTGAAACATTTATTTACCACAAGTAATTTACATCAGATACAGGTTTACAATCAAATGAGGAATGATGAAGAACCAGAATCAGGATATATACCACATGTGGGCCCAAATAAGCTACAAGGCTTCTAGGGCAACCAATATAGAAATGAAGGCCTTCAATTTACAGCACAGCAATGATTAATAACTAAAAAAGGCTTAAGGTTGCACTCAGATATGTAAGTTAAAATAACTGAATGAGTTAATTAAAATTAAATATTAGGGTCAAAACATGGTATGAATTTAGCAATTTAGGTAAGAGACTTCATTTGTGCAAAGGTACTGTGTGTTGCTCATGTAGATGTTTATACTGTACAGTTCTATTTTTGTAGTAGCTTGTTGAAGAAACAATTTTTGAGCCATATTTTACCCTTGAAATTTGAAGGAACAAAGTGTATATTTATGCTTAAATAACTGTAGTTTCATCATTAGCAGTAGTGCTAGTCTTGAATACTGCAGTTTAACATTTTAGTTTTTGTTGTAGTGAATTTTGTATGAAAGATACAAGGAAAATGTACTTTAGCATTTTCTTATTTTTCATGCAGCAACGATATATATGATTGATAAAATGTGTAGTCTAATTGTGAAACCTCTGATCTTCTTTATGTTTGTTTCATTTAACAACTATATTTTGAGCCTAGGAAATGCAAACTTTTTCATGAATTCATTATTTATAAAAAAGTAGTAAAAAATTCTACTTGCCAATTTCTTCTTATGCATGCATGAAATGCCACAAACTTTTTTGGCTGTCTTTTAGGTTCTTGTGTGTTCCCAGCAACAATGAGTGTATGGAGCAGCCCAGGTAAGATGGTCAGAACTTTTTGATTGCCTTGTAGTAATAATGTGAATTTGTGTCCACCAGCAATGAGCGCATGGGGCAGCCCGGGCAAGATGGCAGTAGAAATAGCCATGGTGTTGTTCTTGGTGGGCATCGGTGTGAGCTTTCATGTGGTAATGGGTGACCTGCTGCCCAACATCGTGGCGTCTGCCCTCCAACTGCACAACAGTGCTGGCCTCCGCTGCACTCTGCTGCTGGGTCAGTGTCTGCTGATGAGGCTGAGGGAGGGTCTGCATTCAGGGGTCTGGCTGATAAGTTTGACTTTTGACCAGAACAGTCATAGAATTACCTGTTATTGCATAAGGAAGCCAGCAGTTTAAGAGGGGGAGTAGAGTGAGTGAGGGCTAAAGAGGGGTGGCTGATGGCATCATAGCCAACATATATTGGGTTGTCCGGAAAGTTTGTGGCGATTTTTAGTATGTTCCAGGATGTTCATGATGAATGGGGCAGTTTTGTAATTAAAAAGAAAAGGTGCTTGGTAACGTGTGAGCATATGTAGTAGCAAAGTCTTTGAGTGCCACTTTTATCGTAAACAGTAAAACCTCCAATTGACATGCTAAAGCCCTCATTTTGACCAGGGTCAGAGTCCTCCAGCACTTTTTTCTGCAAATTTTTGATGAATTCTGTTGTACAAACCTAATCAGAATATGTCTGTGTTCCTTTCTACTAGCCACAAAAAATAAATGGTCTCCATTACAATTCTCCAGTTCATGCTTGATTGTTATTAAAGTGTTTAAGGAGCACTGAGCAGCATCCATAATTTCATTTAGGGGATGATTCAGGTTATTCTATTCCAATGTTCTAATGGTTACTTTCTCGTCGTCCATTTTTGCTGAAATCCTCTGAATGAACTAAACAAAATTCTAAATGATTCATAGTATGGGTACATATAGTCAACCAATCTGAAATAATGTGGAATTCAATTACTGTCAAACTTATTCCAGGCACCTTGTAATTGTTGAAAGTTTTGGTTGTAATACCATTCATTAGGGCATACGTATAATCTTGAAGTGCATTAATCTTTTGGGAGGTTACTTTTTTATTCCCCAGGGGAGTATTNTTCGGTGCGAGATAGTCTGAGTTACTGAAGCGCTGCTTTAACTACTACTACAACTACAACTACTACTTTTTTATTCAAAAGTGTAAAATCTTTACTTACCAAATTATTTTCATTTCATATCGACTAACACTGTTTCATATTGTAAATAATTTCGCTTGAAGGTACACAATACTGCATTGGATGTAAAAAATATAAAACCGTAAGACAATAAATCTTGTTGATTGACTGTCTTTTGGTTTAAACATAAGTGCAAAGTATATGACAAAGTAATTACACAGAGTGTTAAGTTTCGTACGTGAGACAGTAAAAGGTTATATGATTGCAATGAACTTCATTGTCACATTTCGCTCATGACCCTCAGTGATGTTGCCTGCTTATATCCCACCAGGAAATTTAGTTAGTTAAAATATAGGCATAATTATGAATTTTATTTGATTGCACAATTGTGTGAATATGGATGCATATATACCTTCATCTGGTAAAAATATAATATTTCTGTGAAATACATACCAGCACAACTTAGATTCTAAAAAAATGCTTGTGTACATACAATTTCATTGCAAGTTAGTGCAGGTTAGCTACTTGTAAGTGTGAATTCAGGTACAGGAACACTACTGATGTAAGCGGTGGTTATGGGCAGGTCTCGCTGTGATGGTCGTGTTACCCCTGTGCCTGCTGCGCAACATTGACAGCCTCGTCTCCATGTCAACATGCTCCATCTGCTTCTATTTTGGTCTTGTACTTGTGGTAAGTGTTTTTTTGCTTCCATTTTGGTCTTCCACCAACTCGGATGTGTTTTTTATTTTTTGCTGTTCATATTTATTCATTCTAGAAAACTCGGGTGTGTTCAAGAAGATCAGCCTTGTTGGTTACTGGTATGAATGATTTACTTTTTGCCTTTTTCATAAACTTTCATGTCTTAAGACCATCTTGTCATGTACTAGTGTTTCGTAGTGCATAAACTGGCCCTATTTGGTGGTCTGTTGTTCCGTGCAAATGATGACGTCACTGAAGGTGTTAGTATTTTCTAAGGAATTGGTAAAGGGAATATTTATAGTTCATATTATTTTTCCATCTGTATATTCATATGAATCAACTGATATTCATGGCAAATGATAGATCTATTGTTCTCAAATATGGCGATCACTTTTTAAAGTTGACCTAAGAATATGTGTTGTTTAGTTTAAACACCTCAAATCCTAGGTCTATTTATAATACTGTAAAAATTGTTTCATTTTATATTGCAAAAATTTTATACTTCTGTCATATTTCGAAACAAGGCCGCATAGCTGCACTATTCCTTGGCGAGTAGGAATTTACAATTGAGTTGACATAGAGCTGAGTTTTTCTTGATTCCTATCAAAGTGAACTGAAAATTTCATGTAACCCTATTAGGCTCAAGCAAAAAAGTTAGGCTGTGTTGTTAAATAGACAAAGTCTGATATGCATATTAAAAAATTAAAAAAACGTTAATACATCTTATTTTGGAAATAGGTATCCAGATGCACAATTCTCATGTCCTTACAGCTCCATACTTGCAAAAGTAATAACTATGGCATTTTTCTTTGTTGGTTCTCGAAAAGCACCAATGGACCTCAGAGAGTTGAAGCAGTTTTCAAATTTCAATAGTAGCCCAAACTTAGAGAACTAGAAGCAGAGGGAAATGATTTTTTGAAACTTCATGAGTTATTTTACTTGATTCATGATTCATTTGAGCACAGATAATGCGCCATGCCCTGCCACGGCTGCTGGACGGCTCTTGGGCAGACGGCGTGCGGTGGGCAGACTGGACCAACGTCTTCCACGTACTACCTATCATGTGTCTTGCTCTGGCCTGTCAGTGGTGAGTTGCTTTTGTGTATCTTGTTGTTCTGGCTCGTTAGTGGTGAGGTATTGTCATTTTTACTCGACCTGACCTATAGTCTAGCAATTCATAAATCACACTGGGTATAATTTGAGGCTAATGCATTCTTTGTTCATTGTAACATATTTGAGAAGTGAACCCATAAATTACTAGAAATTTCTATCAATAGCTTATTGTGGGACTTTTTGTCCAAGCGACCTCCTTTTCTGTCATTCATTATGTAGGGAAATGTGAGCCTCTTGGCTTAAGCTCAGTCGCTAAAATGGCACTCTGAGATTGCAGTACTCGCCAGCAATATATTATTTGGGTGTTTAACCAAAGCTGACTGAAGTCATTCCAGCTGGGCTCCTACACTGGCCTACAATCTTAGTTCGGTATCATATTGACTACATCTCACTCCTAATGGCTCACACGCAGCTGGGTAGTAGTAGTAGTCGGCATTCCGTGACATTGCTTATTGCACGATGCCTGCGCAGCGCAGGAAGGAGGCCACCTCCACCGAATGCATCCAGAGCTGATAGATGGATGTAAGGTTGTGTTGTTGTCTAAGTGCCGCCAGGTGGTTACAGTCAAAGAAGATGGGTTACTGTGTGGGGATGTACCTGGCAGTTGGGAAAA
>VOMN01040344.1:0-34573 GCA_014899125.1 Orchestia grillus
AGCCACGGTATATCGCTGTTCCTGGGCATATGAGCCAGGGTATATTGCTGTTTTCGGGCATATGAGCCTGGGTATATCGCTGTTCCTGGGCATATGAGCCAGGGTATATCACTGTTCCTGGGGATATGAGCCAGGGTATATCACTGTTCCTGGGCATATGAGCCAGGGTATGTCACTGTTTCTGGGCGTGTGAGCCAGGAGGCATCGCTGATTGCAAGAATTGTCTTGAGAACTTTCAGAACAATGAAGTTTACTATAAGTATTATCAACATTGCAAGGAAATCATTTTTGCAATGAATTTACAGTCCTGTGAGAAAAAATTCTTTATGTGCTAAAAATATTTTAAACTGTGGTGCATATCTATATGAGTTGGCTTCGGCAGATAGGCATTAATTAATAAAGACTCGAGGGTTTTTGTATTGTGCGGAAAAGGAGGATTGCAGTGTTAACATTTCATAGCGAGATAACAGCTGCGTTTTTTCCTAAACGATATTTATTTACCATAAGATTTTCCACGTGAAGAATCATCGCGTGACCCAAAATTGGAAGTCAACCCTTTGTCTGATGAAATTCTTATGTTACCTAACTGAAAAAACATCTTCATAGGAATTTATTTTTAATTATTCATAAAAAATACCTGATATTAAATTTCCCTCGACGAACGATTTAACGATATGAGCTGAAGGAAGATCTTGCTTACTTGCTATTAACACAGATGGAACACATTCCATACTCGTATGAAGTGTAGCACACATGCTACGCTATGAGATAAAGGGTTTAATTCAATGCTACAGACACACACAGAAGCCAGAACTCAATGCAGGCCCCCCAGCCTCCCCCGATCCCTAAAGCCTTAAGCTGAGTTTAACATTCTAAGAAAAAAGTTTAGAGTTCGTTCCCTTTCTACCTTGTCGGTTTTGAGTACCAAAAGACGATGATGCTCATTATATGTTAATGTCTGATACTGTGTGTTGACTAAAGACTGTCTTTTAGCCTATACATCAATTTTCAAGAAGCGACAATTAAACTTGATTATTTAATCGATAACAAATAACTGCTAAAAGTTCGTCTGTTTCAAGACCGCTAAGAAGTCTTTAGAGTAGACCTGTACAGTTCAGTTTCCGGTGTAGAATTACACTGCAGGCACCTGCAGTTCAGAGCTCAAGGAAAAACATTCGATACTCAAGGGAGGAAGACACCGCTTCCAGCAGACGAGACCTCGGCAAGGTATATAAGGGCCAGCGAGTCGTACCCAGAGTCAGTGGTTGTGGGAGTGTTAAAGTTGTGGGAGGCAAGTATATTGAGCTCCCGCCTTGACTTCTAAATTGCAGCCTTATAGCTACAACTATCACACGGTAAGGCTTGTGATCTCTTTTCAATGATGTTAGAAGTATGTTCTTCCGAATAAATGACTATTATTCTCATATAAACTCGCATTCAGAGAGAAATTTTCGTGGTGCGTACGGTGACCTCAACGCTCACTAGAAAAAGATCCAAACATTTATCAAAGGGTTCTCTGCTCAACTGAACGCACTTGTATATTATTTTTCAAGTATTTTTCCTGACGTACACGATAAGGGTATTAATGTCATTAACTTATGAACGAAAATTGCGATGGTTTGATAAACCGTTGACTTAATGAATTTATTCATATAAGCTTTTAATGTTTCGCTTCTTGCAAGTCTTGCCATAGACACGTCATTCAGGGGAAATGTTTCATTTATATATGAATTCAGCGGAATAGTTTAAATATTAATTTAAAATAATATTAGGGGCTGAACTCATCGTTACAGTTAGCCACCATTGAATATTTCATTTGATATTTTAAGACCCGATATTTTAGAACAGCACAAGTAATTTCTAAAGGTACTCAGTTTTTACTCAAGTGAAATTTTTGGGACGAAATTTGTTTTAGATCGTTTGACTTGATTGCAACTAGGGTCAAGTGCTTTGTTATTCCTCACAACAACGTTGTTCTACCTTCTGTTTTTACACCGTTGTTGTACTCGTTGTACCTGCCCACTAATGTTACACCTTTGACCGTGCAGTGTCGATCTCGTATGGTAATTGCTCACAAATACCTCAGTGTTTACTGTTATGTCAATTGCATTTGCATGGCCTGTCATATTTGTTGTTTCAAAAACATTAACTTATCGCTAGGTAATATGGTTACTGATTATTAGTTAAACTCGTGTATTTTTGAACAAGTTTGACATTTCCTCGAGTACCATTGCGCAATTGCGTTCGAGCCACCAAATATCGCGATAGAATGTGAGTGACAAAATTTTCAATTTAGACTGTCCTACGTTTTTTTCAGGAAATTGACGGGTATTATTTTTCTCCCGTAGGAAAAACAGCAGCAGTCTCACTTCACAGATTGAGCATCGTCAGACCTTAGCTGTGAAGATGGTGAGTTGTGAATCTACAATCTTTTGTGAATTACTGAGTGATATGCCGACATCACAATTGCAGTGAGATTTCTGTATTGTATAAAATATGTTGTGAGGAATGACGCTGTGCCAGTGCTTCGGAAATTCAGGCCCCAACAATGAAAATAATTCGCATGAAAAGCTTCTCTCAACAAGCTGGCTAAAAGTGCGTCTTCTAATAACTAAAGCTTGAGAAAATGATTACCTAAAGATGATTTGGTATTTTTTTTTAAATCTCATTTATTCTTGGAACGTCGATCAGGTATACTATATGAAGCTTGTTGAATCGATGCTTGTTCTGTTAGGCTGGGAAGAATATTCTGCGTCTCCAGTAAAAATTGGAGCAGTTTTCTACCTCACCGCCAAGGGGGGAACTGAACTGAGAAGCCGTTTGTAATTTTTTTGAAATTGGGAGGAGCTCAGCGCTCAGATGTAGTCATCATCGGTACACAAAAGAAAATGCTTCGTTTTTCGAGATCATTACCTTGAGAAGGTAAATTTAATTTGATATTTCACTCCATATTGAAACATTGCGGTGTAACAGAATTTAGTTTCTTTCTCCTAAAAAATACGGTAAATTGTGCGTGCTCGAGTATTACGTTGAAATGTGCTCACGACATCGTTAAGTTTGTATGAATTCCGAACGTTATTGACACGGATGTGGTGAGGGGTCCCAGAATACCGAAACTTCCTAAGATTGACACAAACAGTGTTAGCTGCTTATGGATATCGAGGTTTGTATGTGATAGAAACTGGTGCTAACCTTAACGAAAAATTAAATACCGTGTCCCGTGTGGCAGATGCGGTTGTGCGTGGCGGCGCTGGTGGTGGCAGCTGCAGCAGGCTACGGTGGGTCCCACAGCGGCCAGGCCAGAAGTGTGGGGGGATGCAGCCCCGGCAGCTGGGGGTGTGCTGGAGGGGTTTCAGCTCCCGGTGAGTCTCAAAGTATTGCAGATAACAGAGAAATTACCGTGAAATTTTAGTAAGATAGACTAAAATGTTGTGAAAATTTGTAGTAATATGTTTAATAATCGATTTTTTCCTATGTAGGAAGGAAAACTTCTGAAAAAAAACAGCGGTATCTACTAAATTTCGTTTGCGTAGAAATTGAAACACTTTTCTTGAAAATGATCTCAAGGTCAAACTTTCAAAATCATTAATAGCAAAATTTTTCGTTTCATTAATAGCAATGACAATCACAAACTCTCTGGAGGAATCAGTTGTTCATTTGTGTGAGAAATAATTATTCATTTGTGTGAGAAATAATAGCAAAATTCGTACGGTTAATAGGAGTTTGGACATTTCAAGACATTCGATGAGTAAAGCTCAATTAACTTGTGGTGCCAAAATATAAATAAAGGTATACACGTATGTATATACCTAAGATGAATAATTATTCCGACTGTATGCTATTATCAATATTCTAGACGTTATAATAGTTCCTAGGTTATAGGGATTGTGTAGTTTCTTGAACGTGCATTACCTGTTTCCTTTCAAATGTCTTGTGTGTTTTACAAAAAAAGTTGACTGGGTTGCATCCGACGTAACCTCGGAACGATTATGAGAACTAAGTGATAGCACTGTCTCTCTGAATTTACATTTTAGAAGATACCATAATGGCGTTGAAATTTCAAGGTGTTGCTGGCGGATTTGGAGGATCAGGTGGCAGTGGAGGAAAGAAGAAGGTTGTGAGCACAGGAGGTGCAGGAGGCTACTGGTGGCAAAACAACAACCCCTTCGTGGGAGCGGGAAGTCGTCCTCCTGCAGCAGGAGGGCAGCCTGGAGGGTTTCCTTCCTCGGGTGGAGGCAAGCCCCCAGCAGGTGGCTTCGGAGGTCGGCCTGTGTCAGGGACCAAATTCCCGGGATCTTTCCCATCCGGTCAACAACCTATCAGTAACAACATCGTTGGGCCAATGGGCATCTGCCCCAGAGACTTCGTTTGCGTGCATTGGCAACTCTGCCGCAACGGACAAGTCATCATTGACGGCACTGGCATCATTGACAAAAGCAAGAGGAAGCCTTTGGGACAGGTGAGGCTTAAAATACGAGTGGTATTAGGATGCCTCGAATTTTATATCCGTGCACTTGTAATGATGACCCACGTTTTATGCTATATCAATCAATTTTAACGATTCTGGGTTTGGCTTATACACACCTACGGCTGTGAAAAGTAAGAGAATTGAACTAGTAGCATGGTTAATGTTCATTTCTGTGTTACAGAACAACTTGCAGACTTGTGGAGGAGACATGGTTTGCTGCGGTGTAACCCCAGGTTATACGGTGCCTGGAGTGATTTCAACCTTGACATCTCAACAATCCGGTTCGTCTCCTTCTCAAGCTAATGCTGAATCTAACTTGCACTCGCCTCAAAGTTCATTCGGAACGCATTTTGTAAATACTCCATCTACTATCTCTCAAGACTTTCTTCATGGCTCGGGTGTCTCGACTTCAAGCGTTGATAAACAACCTATTGGTGAAATTTCTTCCTCATTTGATGTTGGCGAGCAGCCTGTAAATGACTTTAAATCTAATCTTGCATCATCTAGCTCCCAATCAGCTTCTTTCGGCAATGAAAATTTAAATGTCCATACTAGCTCTGTTGACGTCCAGCTGGGCAGTCATCTTACTCCATCTGAGCAGTATCAAAGCTCTGATTCATCCAGTACCAGTTTCCCAGTTTCGTCTGATATTTCTGAATCTCCATCTGTTTCGACTGGAACTTATGATAATCAGGATACAAATCTTTCTTCACATCAAGGCTCATCTAGTTCATCATCCTCTTCTCTCCACTCAGACTTAAACAAGCATGTCTCCGTGGATGAGTCGACTTCTTTATCTAACTATAATGAGCAATCTGGATCATTATCTAGCTCTGGATCTTTTCTTTTAAAACCTGACCAGCATGCGGCGTCAATTTCTTCCGATGGCACACCTGCTTCTCTTCCTGGAAGTTCCTTTACTTCTACTTCGCAGCATGATCAATCTATATTTTCCGAGCAAAGTAGTGGAAGCAATAATTTTGATTCCGGTAGAACAGGGGTGGATTCACAAAGTATAATCCATTCTGATTTAAATATCGATAATGCGGGTGATGATAAGCCGTCTCTGGCAATTTTTCCTCACCTAAACGAAGGAAGTGTAAAGATAAATGGGGAGGCGAGTCTGCCCACTAATAATGAACAGTCATCACTAAGTATAGGTATAGAGAATGTCTCTCCAAATACAGGACCTGGGTCAAGTAGGCTCCCAGCTAACCCAGTCCAATATTCCGGTCCTGAAGGTACCGCCCCTGATTCGGGCATAGTTTTGGAACCATTAAACTTTGCTGGTATTAACGAGTATCTTCCACCTTCTGAGAGCTCATCTGTGTCTGTTCCTGGAAGTGCTGTTTCTCCTAACCTAAATAGTTCTCCTGATAGTGGAGTTAGTTCTGTTTTTGAAGGGGATTCTGCAGGAACAATTCCTCAGTTAAGTAGCTCTAGTCATACCAAGCAATCGGGCCATGGTAGTTCTTTCCAAGAAAATGGAGATTCATCCTTGGATACATTTTCCGGTAGTTATCAAATTACTGATGACACCCGAGGTACTTATGGTGAAGCATCTGTCGACGAAAAATCAGAGCCAACTCAAACACAATCGCTGTCAGCCAACTTCCCTTCTGATACTTCAGGAGTGAATAATTTTGATAATATAGTCAAAGAACCGGAAGTTGCCTTGCCGTTGAGCCCTTTGGACTTTGAAGCTCCATCATTGAGTGATGGTTATGTTGTTCCAGTTGTAGCAGCAGGGGTAGAATCCTCACCTGACTTTGACACTGGCGTTTCGAGTTTAGTAGTTCCAGGAGTTGATTCTGCACCTAGTAATTTATCACCTTTACCAGAAAGCAATCTAGAAGTAACACATCCAGAAGCTCAGTTTGGGGTACCTGAGGAAACTAAACCGGTTTCCATTAAAGAAAGCAGTGTGACTGACATTGGAGTCGATCATACAGGACCGATTGGAGAAACGGTAGAATTGAATTTTTCTGAGAATGAAAAGTTATCTCCCGGATCACACCCAGAAGCTAGTCCATCCTTTTTAGGTGGTGCTTTTGGAAATGTTCCTGTACCTCAAGAAGGATATCTACCGCCTAAAATACGGAATCCAGTTCAGAACAGTGAAACATTGAAGCCTAATTTATTAGATCAAGAAGCGTTGATTTCGAGCCTAAATGAAGTTTTTCAAACAAGCGGTCAAAATGTACAATCCGGTGCTGTTCAAACACAGAGTACTGGCACACATTCCTCCAGTAAGTCAACTGTTGTCCCAGAAGAACTACCAGCTACGACTGGAACGCAACCACTGGGGTTTAATGAAAATATCTCTCCATCAGGTGGAGCCTTTGGAAATTCATTCTCTCAGCCTCGCCCTGCTGATAGCGTCGGATCTCATTCAACGTCTTCAAGCTCTTCATTCACAAATAAACTTTCTTCAAGTTCAGGAATTAAATCAACCGGATCTCAGACTGGAGGATACTCTCAACCTGGTAGCCCCGGAAGCCCAGGATTATCTCAAGGAACTCAGGGAGCACCAGGATCGATCGGATTTTCTGGTTCAGGTGCCGGTAAACCAAGTTCTCATGGAAATCTTGGCAGTTTTGGTTCTGCCTCATCGGGAACACTGGGAGGTAGTTCGTCCTCAACAGGAAGTTTTGGATCCACAGGATCATTTGGAAGCTCTGGTTCAGTTGGAGGAAGCTTCTCTCAGACTGGACCTGATGGACGCCCAGGACATTCAGGCTCAGCCCCTGGAGGCTTTGGTACTTCAAAGCTAACAGGAAGTAAAGGGTCAACTGGAGGAAGTTACTCTCAGTCAGGCTTCCCTAGCAGCTCTGGACCACAAGGAAGCCTAGGATCTCCGGGAAGTTTTGGATCTCCTGGTTCTCCGGGCAGCCCAGGATCTCCAGGCAGCTTTGGATCGCCTGGTTCTCCAGGAAGTTCAGGATCTCCAGGGAGTCCAGGATCTTCAGGTAGTTATGGATCACCTGGATCTACAGGTATTCAAGGGTCAACTGGAAGCTTCGGATCTCCTGGTTCTCCAGGTAGCCCAGGATCTCCAGGCAGCTTCGGATCTCAAGGTTCTCCGGGAAGCTCAGGATCTCCAGGCAGCTTTGGGTCCTCTGGTTCTCCAGGAAGCTCAGGATCACTGAGTAGCTTCGGATCTGCTAGTTCATCAGGAAGTTATGGGTCTTCTGGTTCTTCTGGAAAACCAGGATCTTCTGGTGGATTTGGATCTCCTGCATCCTCTGGAAGCCCAGGTTCATCCGGTAGCTTCGGATCTCCTAGTTCTACCGGTGGCCACGGATCTCCTGGTTCTTCTGGTGGNGATCTCCTGGTTCTACCGGTGGCTTCGGATCCCCTGGTTCTACCGGCAACTATGGATCGTCCGGTCCTTCAAGTGGCCCAGGATCCCCTGGAAGTTTTGGGTCTCCTGGCTCCCCAGGAAGCCCTGGTAGGCAAGGCGCTCAAGGTGCCTTTGGTTCTCCTGGACAACCTGGCACAGGAGGAGGAAGTTACAATCAACCGGGTAGTGGAGGACCACTGACTCCATCCGGCAGTGCCTCGAATCCAAGGTTAGTAGAAAATATTTTCATCCCTTGATGTTTCAGCAGTACTATATCGTTCCATCAGAACACAAAATTTACTGCAAAATATTTCATTTTTGCACAATATTGCAAAGTTTTTCTGAGATAAGTTAAAGAACAATTTCCGTTGACGCAGATTCTTTTAATTTTGCAAGCGTTTTTTGACGCGAAAAAATTTCGGCCTCCAACAGAAATACAATCATTCATTTTCTATTTCAGTATGGCTGGAATGATGGCTGGCATGATGGGCATGAATGGCAACCCTCTGGTGGCCGGAACTTGCAGTGCTGGAACTTTCTGCGTGCCTCGCTTCCAATGTAATCCTTACAACGGCTTCATCATCATGAACCCCAACCAACTGCAGGCGGTGTGGCCGGATGCGCCTCAAGTGCCTCTGCTGGTAAGTTTAGTCTAAGCGACAGTAATATTTGATAGTCAACTATGAATGAATGAGTGAAAAATGAATGAATACGTGAATGGATAAAAGAATTTTTATTCATTCTATTCCATTATTGTCACCCATGAGATGAAGACAACTAACGAAACTGTTTCTGAGCGAGAGATACTGAACCTACTGAGATGTGTGAAATTTCTCTTTGTAGGATAAATGAAAAAATCAAGCACTTATACATTCTAAATATACGTCTTTATTAAATTTTCATTAGCGTTACGCTGTATTTTCAATTGAATACTTTCATGCCTCCAGGTAATAAAGTCTCTTTGAAGTCTTTGAAATAATGATCTTATTCTAAGCACCCTAAAATATGAGGAAACTGCAGCCATCAACCACGTGTCAACTAATCAAAGGAAATTGTCCTGTCTTAGAAGTTCGCGTTCTTAACCCTAATTCCCTGGTCCAACGGTTCGACATACTGTAGAACCACAGACACTAAAATCCTCAGGATCATCAAGAATAAAGAAGAAGAAACTCTTAACCATGTTAATGGAAGTGTGTGACCCATCAGATCAATACTGAGACTATGGTTCGCTGAGTAACTGTGAATGAAGTTAAGTTGAGTCAGCGCAAATGGGAATTTGTTTTTAATTTCTATCAGTCAACCATAGTTTGGTTTAAAACGAATCATCTAAAGATTTATACCCGATTTAATTTACACTCAGCAAAATGCTCCAAAGAGGAAAAAATGTTTCAAAAATCACGTTAGAGAATCAGACCATCTACCGATTTCGAGTCATGGTCAATCAATACCTTCTTGCTAAGTTGAATGCTGTGAAATGTGGAACGCTTCCTGTGAACCCTTATCGTTAGCACGCAACTGTGCAGTGCGAGTTTTGCTGCATTATTATGATTAAACGAGACTTGTATGTAAGTGAGGGTCTTATGCTTTTCTTCTGTCCATTAACTCGGACAGCATTAAAAAATTGTATTTTATAGGCAAAACTGATCAGAAATGAAAGTTTAAAAATTATCTTACAAATTAAGATGAATTAATTTCCTTTGATGTGCATGATCTCCTGTACTCCACGCACAGAATTAAAGTTAATTAAGAAAATGCGAGGTCTCTTCTTTAATGAGCATTTCTAACACGCTTCACGGGACGTGACCCACGTGTGGGCCATTTTACACTTAGCCAAACATCACCGTCGTACGAAATGTGTTAAGAAGTAAAACTGCCCCCCTCAGGACTGCCTCATCCCTGCTGGTGTGCTGAACGGAGGCGTGTGCTGCCAGCAGAATCACCCCATCGTCGGCCCCAACGGGCAAATTCTCGACTGAGCGCCGCCTTCTGCTCACCAGCCAGCGTTTCTGAACTCCTTATTTAGGACCCTAAGCCAAGCAGCTCATTCATGTGGTAATGAAAGCTAAATTCATTGAATTTGTCTTCATTTTAAGGCCTAGGTTGCAGTTTCTTGCAACGAGTGGAAATTATTTGTACTTTTTATGGTCTGAGAGTGGTTGTTATTTTTGATGTTTTGTAGCTGTACCTGTAGACGGTTGTCATGCATTAACTAGCGACGCATTATCCTCTGATGAGGAGATAGTATACCTTGTGTAGTGAGAGTGTGTTATTTTCAATAGCAGCGCCATAATGGAACTGTTCATGGATCGCCTCAGTACGGAGGGTCGTCAGAGATGAGAATGTAGAAAGCTTTAATGAAAATAAATTATTAAACACTTTTGACGATAATTCCTTTTTTTGTCCTTCAGCAGCAGAACTGTTGATTTTATTTCATCGCTTAATTGAAGAAAAACACAACAGTGTATTGGTTAAACTGATCTCGTAACAGATTGAAGAAATTGTATGTAAGTACTAAGCTCAATTATATTTTACAATCCAACGCTCGTAATGGTGATGCGTATATTTCACTGTCTCCAACGTTGCACTAATTTTCGCATTCATCGCTACGAATTTTCTATTGAGGCGATAGCTTTCCAGCCGTTTGTGTCTCAAGTGTATGGCATCAATTTATGTTCAAAATCAATAACAGTAAAAATAGCGGGTTGTCAAGTGAATCATGTTAACCTATTAGAAGATCCTGTACACTGGCTGAGTATTGTAAATATTTTGCAAATTAATTAAATGTTCAGTTCATTTCCGAGGCTGTCACACTCTGCTGAAGGTTGTGAAACTAAAAACCGAGCTGATGACAGAGATTTACCTCCAAAGAAGAATTCTGAGCTTCCTTTATTCGAATAAATTTTATGGCGGGTAGTAAACGGTGGAATTCTTTCTTAACTGCCCTCGGATCGGATGAGCAAATTTCAACAGACCTGCAACTGGCGCCGGGAGCGCTGGTCAAACGTTCTATCATACATTGTGACACGGCAATTTGACTTCGGAATTGAGAGAACCGTAAAGCCTCTTCTGTTGTCCCATCTCTCCCTGTGCACACCAGCTGTGCTCAGTAAGTGTAGTTGAGTGACAGGCACAATCAACACGAGTTCTGGATTTTTTCACTTGTATTACACACAAGCTCTTTATGAGAATATACGTAGAATGTCAAGTAAAAAATAAACACAGTATCTCAACAGATTGATAAAAATCTCTACGTATGAACTAGGTCACTGCCTCCAATATTACAAAATCTCTAAAAATATTCTTTATTTATCTTAAAAAACCGCTATGATTTGACAGACCTGCGAATACTTGCGATGCGTGTGGTATAACAGAAAGTGCGGTAACTTCAGAGAAAATGTAGCATAAGCAGCGGTTCATTTTATTTTAGCTGTTAGCACGTTTTTACCTAAAGGAATACCTCTGAATAAGCATAAATCAATCAAGATCAATTTTAAGCTCTAGATACGCTCTGAGTTGTTTAAAACATTACTACGTCTTACTGTGGACCTGGTTTTTTCGAACTGTGGACCTGGTCTTTAAATAAGTATCGTATGCGTTCCACAGTGATGAAATACTGAAGATAGTTAATACCCTTCTTGTGGAATTGAAACTGATTGCTGCGCTAATTTCGAGTGATATTTGTTGGTACAATTTCCCAAACAACTGAAAGCAAATTGCCGACATTGTTATTAGTTCTCCAACCCCTAAGGAGACATAGGATAGGCAATAAGGTTAGGCTAGTCAGGGTAATCTATCGTATGCTATAGGGATTAGTGACCCTAGAGGGCACTATTAGGTTACCTCATCTACAGATAGGCCTCAAGGACTTCTGTCTTTCGTGCCCACTTTACGTCCTTCAATTTCTCACCGTCTACACTATCTCTCTTTGTCTTTCCTCCCTCTTCATCCTTAACTTGTTGTTTCTATGAGCAGGGGATCTTGTGTGGGATCACACCTTGTGCATAGATTCCCTGTTTTATCCAGTTCGTACTAAATGATCCCTTCTCAATCGGCGTGTCACAGTCTGAGTCACTGAAGAGCTGTGATTTATACCTCTACAGCTACTACTTGATAGTTAGTTCTCCAACGAAGACAGGATTATTACGAATAAAAATAATGACTATTACTAATATTCCTTCAACAGAAAGGCCTCGAGTTTGAAAGCTCATACACTCGCAAAAATGTTTACCTCGTGTTTTTCCCAGCAGGTGGGATAGGGATCGATTAGCGTGAAATTGTAGGTGATACATATGTATCACAGTCATAATACATACATAAATCTATGCAAGAATTGGTAAAACTCTTTTTCTGTAGCTTAGTACTTAAAGAAGCTGCATTAGTTGATGCAAAATTAACAAACATCACAATATATACGTTATGAAGCAAAATAAAGAGCAATTATTTTTGCTTGGCGTTCGAAAATGACGTGCACAACCCCCAGTAATGCATTAATTGAGGGCGTAACTGAAATGAAAAGCTTTGCGAGACTCTTTCTACGTCCAAACTTAACGTCAAGCTTTCACTTGTCCAGGACATAGGCTAAATGCGCCTGTGATGCGCTAGACAATTGGCATACCCTGTACTGCCTGTTTACACAACAATTAATTCCGCGCTTGTGAAAAAGAACTAGGTTTTGGTTACAATCCCTTTTTCAGAGGGACGAAGCACGAGTACTAAAGTATAGGACCTGATCAGTGAGTGTGGTGCTCGGAAAGAAGACGACATCATACAAGATCATGGTCAAAACTATGCTACTATAGTATTCTAATTATGAAAATATGAATCTCACAAGTAATGAAAGACACGATTAAATATTTCAAAAATAACATAAACTAAAGGATAAAATATATACTAGCATGTAGATTTACAAACACAATTTTAGATCTTTCTTAAGGCAAATTAATACAAATATATTTTATTTTTTAAATCACAACAATTGGACAAATCCTTCGATGATTCTGAGCAATAATTTTTCAGAATTAGGCTGTCCAAGCGTTGTTTATGATGAATAATAATGCCTGCCTGCGTGACTTTTGTGTCTAATCTCAAGCGTAAATATACCTAACCTTAACTTCGCTTGTCTTCCTACTGAGTGGATGAATGGACCCCGTCTCCTGTAAGGACAAGTTAGCTCTTTTCAACCTAATTAATGTTACTTTTTGGGCTAGTAAACTGGCCAAAGTTTTAATCTTGGATAAAAAACAAGAATTGAGTTTACTCGTCCGTCTCTGACCATTTCTGGTATTTATCGAGAATTTTCCAGTGTAATTATACACATCTGAAAAATTACATGAATCACTTGAATACAGTACACGTAAGTCCAAAAACCCGCCGAAGAAGAGGTTAGCACGGTTGCTGCAGGAACGCCTGAGGGCCTCCATTTCACATGGAGAGTGGGTGCGGGCGCTGGTGGACGACTAGAGCTAAGTTCATGGTAACTCCACCGTTGTTCTCACCAAACTCGACAAGTTTCATCTTCAGGTATGCTGTAAAAATGAAGAAGAAATTGATTTACTTCGAACGCACATAAAAAATTGTCAATTGTGCTCAAAGGTGGTAAATAAAGATGATATACTGCTAGCTTCTGTAAATTCATTTCCACTTAATGACGGTGGTAAAGTAAAATTTTGTTTAACCAAGTTTAATTTGGCTTACGTCAGCGAAAGAAAATTTGAACTGTTTAATATGAAAGAGTTCTGAGAGCAAACAAAATTAGTTGACATATGCGCAGATAGGTGGCTACTCCATTCATCACTGCCATTGTGGTATATACACCTGTTCAAAAGACAACGGTGATTATGTCGTTAGGCATGACACACGAGCACCATGTTAACAAATTCATTCGTAACTGAAGACACCACTGACGCATAACAGGGGAAGCAGACGTTCACCCATAAACTCTCGTTAATGAGCTTCACGTTCATTATTTTTTCATCAGGGCGACAACGAAATAACGATTCACTGCGTTAATGGACATCATACTCATACGATGTGATCCAAATGAGAACTTTACATTGATATGCTTTCCACGATTTCTTGGGTAGCTTCGTATGATTCAAGCGAAATAATAGATACATAAAGCATTAAAGCTCATACTAATCAATATATAAGACAAGTGATGACACAATTTGAAATAATTTCGACGATTAATTTTCCCTTTCGGAATTGAGTTGTATTAAGAAAAACGAGACCAGCGAACAAATGAAAAATCTTGCTTTCAATTCAAGCTTTCAATTTTCACAAAATCATTTCCATTTCGGAATTTGAATTTTAGATGTCATTTGCCTAAAGATGATTTTTGTGATAATCGAAAGCTTGCCTGGAAACGAAAATGTTTTTCATCTGTTCGCTATTCTTATTCTTCTTAATTTGAAATAATGATAATTTCACCAGCCAGCTAACAGTAATTTAAATGCAGGGTTGAGACTTTCCTCTCACCTGGGACATTGGAAGGCGTCCCTCAGCTGCTGGGTGTTGTGGAAGGTCCCCTTGACTCGGTACGGTCCCGGGGCGTGAGGGCCCACTAGAATGGCCCCTTTTAGCCCCTGCTGGGTGTAGCCCGTACACCACATCTGATGGTCAGGATTTTTCGAATGACAAATTCAAATTACGTGACGGTCGAGGCAAATAAATAATCTTTCATGCTCCACCAATTCCTATTCTTTTTATGTATGTAAATAGGCACATTCTTTCGTTGAAATTATGTACACATCACCTTTATTGATTCCAACAGGTTTTACCGTTGGGTTTTCAATGTCTTATGACTACTGGTGTGTTGAGGGATGTGAGGAATGTATGGAGCCCAAAAATCGACCAACTAATCATCACTAAAAGTTTATCAAAAGTGTTCGTGAAAAAAATTTCAAACATTAAGTAGAAGCCGCAGATTTAAAATTCCGCCCCACAATTTGGAGAGATTCTCAAGATTTAATTTCCCATCGTGCGAAGTAACACCCACGCTGGAATTCAGCCAAGAGTACCTGAGCAAAGCTGATGAAGAAGAGCTGCTCGTTCGAGTAAGCTTCCAAGCCAGGTAGCCTCAAGTCTTCGCGCATGAGCGACATGCGTTTTCTGTACGCTCTGTATGCCGCTTGAATGCCTGGTCGAAATTATATAGAAACAGTCTTAAAAGCATGTAGGATCATTATAATCACTATTATTAACGTAAACTTAATATTTAATATAATCTTAAATGTTTGCTATTTTAGGCCTATTATTCTGTATGCGAGTGAATTGACACGTTCAAGTTTTAAAACACAACTTATATCAATTAATCTACATGCGTTAAAATATGCTGAAATATTATAAATGATCAACGAGCTATTTCTGTTTTACCTTATAAAACAAAGCTTCTCTACTTGATCATGAAGGCAGATAGTTTTTGCATGTCAACTTTAGTATAATAGTATCATGTGAGAAAGGCACTAATTCCCACTCTTCTGATATAGGCTCCACGGATTAGAATTAATTAGGCCCATATTATATAGTCCCCTTACCTCCATTGTCTGCGATGTTTTCCCCTAGAGTAGCGTTGCCGTCAATTTTGTACCCTAGAAGAGCTGCCTTGTCTCCCAGCAGGTCTTCCTTTTCGGGATACTGACTGTACTGCTCTGCAAAACAGCGAGCCTTCGACTCGTACGTGTCCTTTGATGAATTCGTCCACCAAGATCTTAAATTTCCTTGGTCATCCACGTCTTTGCCTGCATGAAGATTAATACATACTATGACCATATTCTATTAGTTCGAGAGAGCGTCAGTGTGTTCATGCAGGCACACAGACCGAATCAACATTTAGACTGTTGAAGTAACTGAATTTGCAAGGATGATTTAAGCTTATATTACATTTATATTGGTAAGCTATTAGTCCGTTGCACTTACATCTCAAGACAAAAGCGCACAATCATTATTCAACCCAAACGAGACGAGTGAAATGCAGTCTTATGTCCGCAGAATTTGAAGTCCAAAAGCCATAACTCTTGATGCATAACTGGCCACCCTTTCATTTACCGTTTTCTCCCAGTTTTCATACGCCTGATTCATCATTTCATAAGTCGTACTGATTACTTCCGCAATAAATGTATCTAGCATTGATGAAACTACGCTAACCCATGCGTACGTAAATGAATCTCAATAAAAATAATTTTTTCTCTTTATCCCAAGCTCTAACCCTGATAATCCACATTTTGTTTCATCGTTGTGCTCTGCAACCTGGAAAATATTTCAACTTAAATCAACATTCATAAACATAACGCTTTGCTCACCGGAAGAGTCAAATCCGTGCGATACCTCATGCCCAATGACAATGCCAATCGCTCCGTAGTTGAGAGCTCTGTCGATTGGAAAAACCTCAATGGTAAATATACGTAAACAACAACATAGTTAAAGCAGTGTATTCAAACAAATTGCCATTCTATGCAGTGGTGCATGCAAAGACCTCTCTATAGGAGCGCAATGTTAACTAAATTAAAGGATCTCTGTCCCGTGACAGTATAAAGCGGAAGCGGAAGACAGACTCACGTCATAGTGTTCCTCCTGTAGAATGGGGGTTGAAGAATTCCTGCCGGAATGACTGTAATAGGAACAAAAACGTTAGTGATATCGTCCCGCTGAGAGCAGAAGTAATAGGTTGATAAGCTGCTGCGAGCACGAAACCAGCCAAGAGCTTAGCATTTCGATACAACAAGCTCGTTTTGAAAGTTTTTTTGGAGTACTAAACCTTACAATTAGTCTTTTGAGTTAAAACCTGATTGATAAGTTACATAATTTTCTTTAAAAAATTCATCATAGAATTGGATGGCATTTTTCAACGGTCATATACCAAATACTCTTCTTTAGGAAAATATTCAGTTAGATTTCCTCAGTTTGGTACGAATTTTTTATGTGTTCGTACTTATCAACGAGAAGGAGCTTAAATTATGATATTATTGATAGCGACGATCAACATTTTCAAAAGCACGCTGTTGTCAGTTGTTGATAAGGATTTGAAGTGACATTTGCATTCATTGAAATATCATATTATCCAACATAAAAGTACAGGTTCTGATAACTTTTTTTGGTAACGCTTGATATCAAGACAAAATGTGGGAGGAAAGATTGCTAATTAATTCGAACACGTTTTACCGTTGGATTTTCAATATCTTATAACTACTGGCGTGGTGCACGAACGATGAGAGGAATATGTGGCTTAAACTTCCTTTCCCAAGGGAAGTACTCCCTCGTTGTGAAGAAAGTTAAACGATGAAAACATTGCTGACAATCTTTCATATCTTTAGAAAACCTTTGAACGATGACCTGAAATTTTTTTCAAGTTAAACAGTATTTCAATTGAATTGAATTTTGCTTAAATATTCGTGTCCTACTTAACATCTGAAACTTTAGGCCGTAAATCGGAGCGAAATGTTCACTGCCGACTGGCAAGCAACAGTACTCACTCATCGCGTTCTGGCCGAAGCTGTAGGCGGCGTTGATAGAGATTGGGCTCATGCCGAAACTGGAAAAATGAAAAATGAGTTTGCGCTGAAAATTAAGTTGGATATGATGTTCAGTTGCTACTCGACATAGGAGACAGCAAATTTTTCTCGTACAGGTTGTTTAAGGACGTTCGTAAAAAATTAGCCTGAATTGACAAATTGGATTCGGCTAGTCACAGTTGGGCTTAAATGAATGTAGATTTACTCCAATACCTAGATGTTGGTAAACAAGAAATTGCCCTACCTCAAAATAAAAAGGAATTAGTAAACACTCCTTGAAAATGATATCTTATTTTACAGTTTCAAATTTCAGAGATGTTTCAGTTTCGGAAAGCTAAACATCATTTCCAATCATCAAGCAAGTGAGATCAGGTTCGGATCTCACTGATTCATCAACTTGTTGAAGGCAGAAGATTCATCAACCGATGCCTCAACTTACTGAGGGTATGTAATACATCAACTGATGCATGAACTCATTGAAAGTAGATAACACATCAACTAATATATCAACTTATTGAGCACGGATGACACATCAACTGATACATCAACCTTTTGAGGAGAGGTGACACATCAATTGTTACATCAACTGATTCAGGATAGGTAATGCATCAATTGATACATTAACTTATTGAAGATGAATGACACATTAATTGATATATCAACTTATTGAGAACAGACGAAATAGAAATACTTACTTGTCTCTGCTTGGAGCCTCCAAATAGCTAATGAGAGATTTCCGACTCAAATATTTTGCAATTTGCAAAATATTCTGGAAATGATCGTCGGTAAACTTCGGTAACTGGAATATGAAGAAGAGTAATCTATTAAAAAAAATTCTATCTATCAAAATTTAGAAATTAAGCTCATCCATGCAGGCGCGTTATAAAAGTCGTATTCCCCAGAATTTATCCATTTAAGAGATATGATGCAAAATGTTTGTTATAATCTCTGCCCTTATCAGAAGATGGAACTTCAAACCTAAATGACAGTTTTGCAAGACTTTGCTACAGAACAATATTGTTCTTAAACAGGTATTCAAAATTTTGACTAAATACGTACCTACAAATGTTAAAACATTTCTCTCTTTCTAAGACTAACTTGCATTAAAACTAGAAGAAACTCTACGCTTCGCATGCTTGCCTAATGATATGATAGTCCTTTCTGTACTATACCAGCCACATAAAAAACATGATCCCTTTTGAGAACAAAACAACTTATCGTGGTTATCACGTATTTTTAAGCTTTTGATAACCATACATTTTAGAGCTACAACACCCGTGCACTGCGAGACTGACATCGACGTAGAATAAACATTTAAGAGCTACAACACCCGTGCTCTACGAGACTGGCATTGGCGCAGAATAAACATTTAAGAGGTACAACACCCGTTCACTGCGACTGACATCGGCGTAGAATAAACATTTAAGAGCTACAACACCCGCGCACTGCGACTGACATCGGCGTAGAATAAACATTTAAGAGCTACAACACCTGCGCACTGCGACTGACATCGGCGTAGAATGAACATTTAAGAGCTACAACACCCGTGTTCTACGAGACTGACATCGGCGTAGAATAAACATTTAAGAGCTACAACACCCGCGCTCTACGAGACTGACATTGGCGTAGAATAAACATTTAAGAGCTACAAGAGCACTGCGACTGACATCGGCGTAGGTGTCGCTGAGCGCCGTGGCGTTGGTGGTGTTGCCCCCGTAGGCCACCAGCTGCACCATCTCGTCCACCTTCTTGAGGGCTGCAGCCCTCGTCTCGTCGTCCATCCAGGCATTTTCCTGCAGCAGCGACCTGAACGCGTCGTGCACGTCCTCCATCATCTCCGCTGTCTGGTGTACAATTGAAGAACATCTCATCGTATTTTACTTTCGGTGGAAGGTATTTTCAATGCTTCAAATAAATTTGAAAGGCGAAGTGTTTGGCTTAGGACTATATCTATAAAATTATTGAAAGTTTTGAGGGAATATGGAATATAACATGTACTTACCTTCTTTTGTTATCTTGTAAAAGTTACAGGGTTGTTTTATAAGAATCGAACTATACAAGGGTTCAAGTTTTGATTCAAATGAAATTGTAGTTTTTTATTTGATTACATGTGTAAAATACTCTCCACGAACGTTCGTTTTACGAACATATGAATGTTAGCCAACATAACATAGTTCTACCATATTCAATTTACACTATTCTTCTAGACATGCGTTCGCCATATTCATCAAAACATGATTTCACCAAACGCCAGCAATGACATATTTTTCTGATAGAGCGTAACCAACTTGAGGGAAAAATATAGAGGAAGAAATTTTCTCAATACCATGCTTATAGCAACTCTGTGTTTACCCTTGCTATTTCAGTTAAAATAATTCATAGGGAACATTTTGAAAGAACATTTTACTGAGCAGCCCTTTTAGTTTTGTTAAATGCTGTTGTTAACTTTTTATCAAGTTAAATCCCTGCAACATACAAAATGAAAAACAAAAATTCCATTTTGAATAATGCAAGTTACTGAATGATGGATTATCCTTAATTTATGAACTATAAATTTTTAGAAAATTTTCTAAGGTGGTAAATTTGCATCGTGTTTAAAAATCGTCCGAGTAGAATCTTTATGTTTCTATAAGTAATAGGCAAGTTTATGGTTTAACTGACCTCTCACAAGGCGTGAAATGAAAATGCTGGCAAGAAATAAGTCTGGTATTGCTTTACCTTTTGCTTAGTGGCCGGAAGGAAATACTTGTTGAGGTAGAGGTACGATACTGCCTCTGTGATGAGGGAATCCGTCTTAGATGCGCAGTCATACCATCTGTTGGGCAAATCGATCAGTAAAGAATTGAAAGTCATACACGTATCTCGTCAAAAAGTGTGATTTAAGTCTCAAAATGGAGAAAAATTAAATGTAGCGCTTCTTATATGTATTTTCAAGCGCAAGTTTTGATGCGTTCAAGTAATGCTTTTCAAGTCGCAAGTGGGGTTTACCGTGGCCTGTCGTTAACAGATTGCAATTTATCTAGCAGATAGATACGGAATCAGTAAAGTTTGCCACTGCAAAAACATGTATGTAATATGTACTTTAATATTAACGTGTTTTGCAATTCAGATGTTCAATTCACATGAGAAAAGTTAGTCCAAATCAATACTCACGGTCTAATTTCTTTCCGGCCGATGTATCTGCAAAGCAAGAAAAAAATTTTTACTAAAAATAATAAAAACTAAATTTCAAATGATATGAGGGTGAGAATATAATGTTATGAATTTAAATATTCATCTCAAATACTGAAGCAAATATTCGAAGTTTAGAAAATGCATCACTAGCATCAGAAACATAATGTATAAACATTTTCGAACAATTTAAGGTAATATTTTTCTAAATTAAATTATGGACAAGCTTTCACAGGATTTAACATAGCTCATAAACAACGAGTGCACGAATGACAATATCCATTTCACACCTACACTCACTTTCGTTTGTAGCATTCTCGCCGCCCTCAACAAAACAAGATATACGACGAAGTTCGTATATTACGATTGTGCAAGTTCATTTTAAGGAAAGTAAGTAAATAATCTAGTTAATTAAATAGACATTGATGAAGTATCGACTTTGAAAGAGATTCATAAATGCCTATTAAATAAGAACATAAAATTTCTTTCACCCACATCAACAGCTCTAATAGTTCTAGCAAGAACAATAAGAAGACCTTGATAGCATCAAAATTAAAACCCCTAATAACAGTATTAAGAGCTATGATAATGCCCTGTAATATTCATTGGAGCCACACACTGATAATGAAAATAACAGCACCGAAATGAGCTCTTCTGAGACTGGGAAAAGTGTAATGACATTCGTGATTACTGTAGCAAGGGCAATATTGGCTTTTTAGAATAAGAACTTCCCTGACAATATGACGAAAGCGTCATCAACATCCCTGATAACAACTGGAAGGTTATGATAGCAGATACGAAAAATTATGGTATGGATTACAATATGACTACCCCTGATAACATAAAAAGAGTAACGTTGATATCCGTGATAGCATAAAAAGCTTATAATAAATACCCTTGATAGCGTAACCAGTCTGTTTTTAAAATCCTTGATAGTATTGATAGTATAAAAAGAGTTTGTCAATATCCCTGATAACATAAAAAGAGTATTGTCAAAATCCATGATAACATAAAAAGAACATTATGAATATCTCTGACAATATAAAAAATACTTACTATATCCCGGGAAACAATTGCAGTATCAACATGCCTGCTATCAATAACAATATCTACCTCGCCATGGCTGCGCGCTCGGCCGGCGTGTGGGTGGAGGCGACGACAGCTTGGAAGCTCTCCGTGGTCTCCTCGCCGAGGTTCAGAGAGAGCATGTAACTCAGGTAGTTCGCTGCACACAGGGGAAACACATTTCACACAGGGGAAACACATTTCACGACCTGTACATTTATTGCAACGTAAAACGTAGGGCCGTTATCGAAAATTGTTCTACGAACACGAATGTCCAAGTTTAAAACGTTAGCATGAATTCGTTCGTAAAAATAGAAAATGTTTCAAGTTGTTTCCGATAGTGAGAAAATTTAGAAAATATAGAATTTTTAGATTCCAACAAAATATATAGTCGTGACTAACTCCACCACAGCCACCCACTGCAGCTGATTAGCCCATCTACTTCACGGCTTCTATAATCCCTCCCTTAGGATCGATAGAACACGAAACTCCAAACATGTTATATTCGATAGAGTGTAAAAAATGGAGGTGAACTCTCAAGGCTCTAGCTAAGCTTCAGTCAACACGAACGCATGATAAAGTTACTAAGATAACAAATTATAATGTAGTCCCAAATTGTTTTATTTATCAGGATTGTGTTATTAGTAACGTTTTTAACAGTTCTCACCGATGACGTGCTTTGGAGTAACTTTGATGAGCTTCAACAAGCCGTATATGTAGTCTGGATTCGTAACTATAACTCTTTCGTGCTCGGTGATGGTGATATTAACATCATTAAACACCGAGTTGACGAACTCAAGCCAGTTGATCTGTGAAATTCAGAAATATAATTGTGAAATTCAGTCCCAACAGCTAGGTGTTCCAACAATTACACAACAATATACTCACGTACTCTTATAATGGAATAATCTTAGATTTCCAAAATTAGAAATGAAAGTCGTAAAAAATGCAGTGGTTGTTTTAGGCAGAAAATCATAGGCTGAAAGTTATTTATTTCTTCTTACCTAAGGACAAGAGTGTTTGAATCTACATTATTCACAATCGTGTTCCTGTTCAATATAAATTTAATGCTTGAAAAATGTACCACAAACGTTTAAAGGCAGATTGCAATTGCAGTAAATAAATTCAAAACCTAGTGCATTTGAAAAAGAAACGCACTTTAATAATAGAATTAATACGTATAGTTTGGGTACACAGTTACAAATGAAACAAAAACAGTTTAATTTACATTGATGTTTCACTATTCGTATTATCCATTCGACAGTATTTGTCAGGTAGGTTTTATTTCAGATCATTTGACACAATTGAAGAAAACTTAGGCACAGATATGGATTATCCTGACGGTCTTCATTATAAAACAGCAGTGCTAACCGAATCAGCCTCCCAAACTAAGTGCGAGGTAGCGACGTATCGCACGTGGTACGCGGCTGCCCTACCTTTTCTGCAGAGTTTCCTAGAGCATCAGTTCTCTTCTGCAGTTGAGCGATGGTCATCGGGTTGTACTGCACATGCAGGTCATTGTTTTCCGCGGCGCTCCGAGTTAGCTGGTAATGATCACAAAGTCATGAAGCAAGTATGTACTGGCAGTTTCTTATATCAGCCCTAAGAATACGGCAGTTAATTTATGGTTAGTGTATCGCAGGCACGAGTCGGATAACATTTCATTATCAAGCTTATACTTTGTGCACATGCAAATATTCTGATAGCAATCAATTCTCTTATCAATCGCTTATTTATCATTTTTTCTCAACTATAGCTATTGTTTTAGAATATCTCATTAGTGATCAACAACTTGCTTCTCGTAAATTTGCTCAGGCATAAAGTTTTTCAAATAACTGATGAATATTTTTGATAGCGATGAAAGATTGGTTTATCAACTTTATACTTATTTATGGCTACATTTCTTAAACAAGGTGGTTTAAGGGCACAGAGAACAGTAGTACGATGAATATGAATCCATTAACATCATTAAAAGGATCAACAAATAAAACAAGAATGAATCGAGTCATCAGTCAAATTGTTTGATACAAAACTTTTCTAGCCTATCTTGCAGCGTAATTTTTGTTTCTTTCAATATCTTATCTAAGCATTCGCAGTGAATTGAACGAGCCTTCATCCATGTTCCCTCCGCTGCTTTACCGTTCACCCCGACCTACCTTGGCTAGATTATAAATGAAGATGTAGAGTTCAGAGACTTCGTCTGCGCTGTCCTGCTGATTGGCTCTGGTCGTTGGGGAGGCCATCCTCTGGGGATCTTCCTCCTCCCTCGCCACCGGGGGAACTTTGACAGAACTCAGGGCGGGCGCAATGCCGTCCAAAACGACCATAGGGCCACTGCCCTCGATTTGCATTTTTTTCTTGTGCTTTGAAGCCTCGAGAAGTAAAATTAGAGCGTTGTCGTCCGCCCTCATTTCTTGTTGACTTCTCTTCCGTTGAGCATCTGTTGGTCCTCCTGTGGTACCAGCCGGCTCAGGAGTTGGGGTAGTAAGTGCAGCCTCAGGGGCGCCGGTGGTCGTGAAAAATTCAGTTGTGTTTGAGTTTGTCTCATTCAAAGCAACTGCAGCGGTGCTTTGATTCAGACCAGCAGTGTCCGGTGTATCGGATGGCATGGCGGCTGAAAGAGTCTTTCCAATGGAAATTATGCGCTGAATCTCCATCGTGTAGTACCTTGAATCATTTGCAAGTATGTACTCTCTCGGGGACGGCAAGTAACCTTCTCCAATCTGGACGAAATGGACATAGTTTTACAGGCATGAATTTTGTTCTTTACTTCAAGTAAATAAAACTTCATTTCCAATTTATTTGTAAAAAGCTTCATATCTTTGTCTTCCTACGTAATCTGCGTTTTATTACACTTAGACGATGATTTTGAAGTATAAAACTAAAATTCTGACGAACAATTTCAAGCTTACTCATACTTCAACAAGAAACGAACTAGGGTCAATTTTCTTTTTAGCTCACCAGCTTACGATAAACGATTCCTTCTAAGCAGCAAGTGACATTTATATTCTGTTTGACGCTCTCTACTTACGTGAATGACGTTGTTTGAGCTATTCTTTGAGTCGTAAGAGACTCCAATACTGATGAGGTAGTCAGCGGCGTACAGTACCCTCATCATCACGACGCTGTCCAGCCAGTTGAAGGCGTCCGCCGACCAGGTCTCATTGATCATAGGGAAGCCCCCGGTGCGCTCGATCTCACCGAGCAGAGGGAGCACGCCCGTCGTCTCCCATGCGCCTGGTCACGACATAGTGAGGGGGAGAAATTTGAAACCGATGGTACTGAAATCGGGGGAGGGATCGACAACTTTTATCATCGGCTTGAATTACTTCCCAGGGTTGAATTGGATTCACAGAGAGTTGAGAAGAAATTGCTATTGCTAGAGTTGTTAGAGTTATCCTTTTCATGGACGGCTTAGAAGAATACCACTGTCATGAAGAAAATTACAGTATCGACGCTTTCAGTTGTCGCAACAGCTGAACGAAAACGTGTACGTCAAAGTTTGTATACCAAATTCAAAAATTTACGTATCGCACAGCAAATATACTGAAGAATTTAGTTAGAAATAGAAGGATAAAAATCAAACACAAATGCTGTACGAGTTCAGATGTCAAATTTTTCTGCAATGAACAAAACATTCACTAGCAGAAATGGAAGGTGTCTGTGAACAAGAGTATAATACTCACTGTCGTTGGCGCAGGCCTTGTAGAAAGTCCTCGTTTTTTTGACAAACTCCGGGTCATCTGCGGTCGATTCGACCTCCAACAGTTCTGAAGAACATTCCCCGCCATCAGGTGAGTAATTAGATTTCGGACTGAGAGCATGCTTGTTTAAAATAATATAAATAGGTATTCAATCAATTTTTTCATACAGGTGATTGTAAATGTGTTTTGTGTTACGCTGCGAGTGACATTATGTGTGTTTCACCCGCAATAATTATTAAATTTTCAATAGTTAGATGGACCTTGAGTAGAAATAATTGAAATAAACAGTCGGATAGTTGACAGAAACTAAATTTATCTTTCAAAATGAGCAGTGATGTTGTAAGCGTGAAAACGAATCGATAAAAATATCCCATCTGCAGCACATTCAAGTGCACTTACATCATTGTACACTTTTACAATGCAGTGACTGCTCCGCTGTGATGAGCAGGGATGTCGCGTATTGGATACGTCATGAGATTATAAATATCTTAGTGAAGTTATCAACGAGCATATTGCCTGATAGATTTCTGATACTAAAAGAAGGGCTTAAATAAATTATTATGTATGTACACGGATAGGCCAGTTCCTACGATTTTTTTTACTACCAAGCATGTAACCTATAAAGCAAATGAGCAAATTTTTGTAATAAATCGCTGTCTAGTATAACTCATTTTATGCTCTACGGCAAATTACAGTTAATATATGTACAAATTTTTACGATTCAGCCATAATAAATTGATATTTGGTTAACGGCCCCTCTCAAAAGTCCTCCCCAGGAGTTTCACAGTATGTAACTTACTATGACACCTGCTGAAAACGAATGCTGTGGGCCAGAGCTCTCGATTTGAATTTCAACCTAGAAACGTTCATTTTTCAACTCTTTTCCATCGGTATAGATTTCCAAATCCACATTTAGAGGAATGCTATTAATTTACGTAAAATCTAAATGCAACCTTATTGCAAGTATTAGAGACGTAAAGCTGCTGCTAGTTTTATGGACGAAGCTGAATGTAGCCTTATCGCCACAGTAATCTGATTGGAAAAAAATTAAAAGCTTATATTATCCAAAGCCCAAAAATTTCGTGTTTTTGATTAGCGCTTGATTTCATCGATGCTGACGAACCAAACCAAATCCTCTTCGAAAATTAGCATGCGGCCTTTAAATCCCATAACAGCCAGTTTTTTCTTGCAATAACGCTGCATTTAGCTCTGTACGAAAACCTAGGCGCAGCCTAATGGAACGGGACCCAATGATCCCTTTAGTTAATGTATGTTTATGGAAGCCATTAGGGACGCATGGTGCACCTTTGACAGAGAAGTAGGTGGTGGCAGCGTTCTTGGAGAACGAATCCCAGCCCATAGAGCCTGCCGGCACAGGGTTGTAGCGCTCCCAGCCGCCGCAGGAGAACTGGTAGAAGTTTTGGCACGGATCCACGGTGAGGTCCATGGACGTGATCATCTCGCCCGCTGTTTGAGTTCCACAAAATTAAAAGAGAAAACTGCAAATGGGCTTAGGCGTGCTTACGCCGTAATGGACTACTCAAACGTTAAGGTAAGCTAAATTGAAAAAAATTCATGGATGTCAGTGTATACTGTATGAAAGTCAATAGGCTTCTGCATACCCAATTTTTTCTTGTCTTTTTCATTATTTTTGCATTCAATACTTACTGAAAACAAATCGAATAAATTATTCCTTTTAATTTGTAAGAGGTGCTTGTCATTGTGACACTAATTCACATTTAATCAATCACGCTCATTATTCAACACAATGCTGCTCTGATGTTTTGATAATTTATTACCCTCTTGCCACGTGCCGTTATTATTTCTTTGTGCAAGGTACAACTATTTGATTTATATCTACTTTGGTGAAACTATTCATAGTAGTTCATAAACTGACAGGACAGGTTTTCAAGTCTTATTAACCACTGAAACTCCAAGCAATAAAAATTTTACAATACACAGGGAGAACGGACGCGTAAAACTAAGCGCAGCAGCACTACAAATTATTATCTCACCTGCCGTGATGTTGTGAGGCACATCTGCCGCGATGTTACAAGGCTCACCTCCCACGATGTTGTGAGGCTCACTTGCCACGATGTTATGAGACTCACCTGCCACAATGTTGGGAAACTCACCTCCCACGATGTTGTGAGGCTCACCTGCCACAATGTTGGGAAACTCACTTGCCACGATGTTGTGAGGCTCACCTGCCACAATGTTGTGAGACTTACCTGCCACGATGTTATGAGGCTCACCTGCCACGATGTTATGAGGCTCACCTGCCACAATGTTGTGAGACTTACCTGCCACGATGCACTCAGGAGTGTAACACAAACGACGATTCGCCATCACTGAAACAAGATCGTACGGCGGTCTAAGTGATAATAAGAAAGGGAATAGTACGGTACAGCAAAATAAGACAGAAGTCCAACTTCATCTTGAACCTCAGAAATATTGTAATCATCCTGCGGAAGGGCCTAAAATACTCATATTTTATCCTCAAATAAAGTTTTCGAGGACAAGTAATTGATGCGTCATCATGTCAGGATGACCATACAAATTTCAATCCGCAAACTATTATGTAAGAATATGCTCCAAATAGTATCTAGGTAGACATGATGTGCATTTTACTTGCGGATCCTAGGAGCACTCCTCCAATAATGAGAAAGGTCAGGATCGCCAGAATGCCGACGGCCATCAAAACAAGGCTCTGGTTGCTGCTGAAGCCGAAGCAGGCGTACGGGTAGCAGCAGCCCCCGCATCTGTGTACACAGTCCAAATTGCCGTCTTAAGTCAGGGCACCTTGGCCAGTGTTTGGCAAGATGCCACTTCTTCATTTCAGCACCCAAGCCCAGTTAGAGTGACTGCAGTTATTGCTGTACATAGAATACACAGGTGGTCCTCGATGTACGTATGATATGTCGGGCTTGTTTGAAGTACGGTTTTGAACACAAATCAAGCCGTGTGTGAAATTATACAACATACCGTATGAATGAGTAAACCGTGGACTGCCTGTGCCCTACCAGAACCGGTGGCGCTCCAGTGTGGCCAGGGCATATAGGCCCAAACACTTTCAAGATATTCAAGATACCAGCGGCCTGACGAAAAAACCGTACAACCAAGCACTGATCAATGCAATTTCAGAAACAACTCATCAGAGCTGAACTATGGTACTTACATCCCGTAATCTGGGTTGCAACATTTGTTCTTCTTCACAGTGGTTCCAGCCGTGGATCCTGTTGTCATTGTTCCTGTGTCAGATGAAGCATCGGTCATCCACGCTTTCGAAGCGTTCATGTTGCTGAGGGTGGACTGTCTTCGGCCGTCAAACGTCTGTGGGGAAGATTATAATGATAGGTCACTACTTACCAATGAAGGAACTTAGTTCTGGGTATTAAAAGTTGTACTCAATAGAAGAATTTTTAAAACAGCTCTCAGATTTTCAATCTGGAACAGAGGGCTTAACAATGAATAAATCATTCGGTTTGACAGAGTGGCTTGTCTCTCTTCTCTTAGCTGGCGAGAAACGAAGTTTGGCTTGGAGTTGCATTTTGTACCTTTACAACGTTAAATTAAGAACGTGACCTCAAACGCATTTGCATGAACTAGTAAAAGCACATCAAATAGTAAATAGCGGCTACAAAAATTCTTTGGAGTGCGGAGACGGCTCCCAATCAAACAACTGACCCCGGCCCATTCACTGGTATAATAATGAAGCTCAAAAAATCTTTCTGTCGGTGAAATTTTATCGAAAGCTTAGAAAGCATTTATCATCTCTCTGCAGCATAGAAATAGAAGTATTTTCATTTTTGAATTCATCGCCAAAGCAAATTATTATCCGCGCGACATGTTCTTTCTTCCTCACCTTCTTCCGCCCGAGGACATCGTCGGTGGCACCGGGACCGAGGTAGCCTCCGTCATTTGTTTTCACATTTTGTGCCCCACTGCGCAAAATAAGAGAACGCAAATCTTGCTATAGACTTCATGCGTAGTTTTTATGTCTCAACTATCGTCAAGATTCAAGTTAGTTTTATCACTTTATTTTGCATGGCAATACATACCATTAACTTTAAGGTGACTCACCTGATGGGAGGAAGCGACTCAACTCTTGTGTCTTCATCCCTGCGTCGTTTGAACATTTTGCTGAGATGTGGCCGTCCTCGTTGAACTTATTTGATGAGCTCGAAAGTGGTTGATGACATCAAGCGAAGTGAATATTAGTCTAAATCTCCATTACTCAAGATTATGATATTATTTTCTTGTCTAACAATATAATAAATTTCGCTGTTTCACGTTATTTATTACTTCAAAATCATCACAAGTTCTGAAATGCCCAAATGCTCTTCGTTTTAAACGCAGTATTTCTGAAAGAGACAAATTTGCTCGAAGATTTGTTCCGTTATTTGTATGTAATCAGCACAAAATTTGACTCCACCTGACCACGCCACGGCTCTACGCATCGTGTTCATTTGAGTTCACAAGCCCAAGAATTATTAAACAGCAATTAAATTTATATGTAGGTTTTTACACTCATCGTAATTAACCAGTGACCGATCAGAGGTAGCCAACAGTTATGACTATGTGCTATGTTTAGCCAACAACAGATTGGAGTTTTGCAAGCTCCTTGGTATACTTGAATTTTTTGTGTTTTGGTGCACTGTGTGCAATTATTTTTTGCTGGTGTGCACCTTCAGTGCGCCAAATTCTTTAATACGTCCAGGGTTATAAAATATTTGGAATTTGAAATTACATGAAGTTTGAGTTACTATAGCATTCACACATAAAGGCTTGTCGTTCTACATACAGTAGAACTCGCAAACGAGCGTAGCTTGGCTACGGATGTTTAGAAATCCTGAGTTTGATGATGAGTTAACATTCGTCATCTTTCAAATTTCTAAAGACGACTCACATCCCATGATAAAAAGAGAAATCATTCTTTCATTTTTGACCAGCCAACAAGACTGATTTACTTATTACGCAAAAAATTGAATGACATTAAAATAGTCAAAGAACTTATTTTGCCTGTGGTTGATTCATTACTCACCTAAACGTACTATTCTCAAACTATCAGTACACACTATAAAGAACTGAGCATTACTAACGTGACGCACTAAGTTTTCACTCAAATAAAGTTAATGTAAGACTCTAAGTCTCAACGAAAAGCGAAATGATCTCATCTCCTGATATGTTCGCGTCCCATGAATATCACGAAATAAAAATGAACCCTACATAGTTTAAGACAAGTAGGTTGCAAATTTATCATTACAACTTCTTATGCAGCCACTAACTTGAGTTATTTTTTACACATGTGTCAGCCGTAAGGTACCACAGTTGAAAGCAAGAAGTATCAGTTAATTACAGGCTATTGTAGATGCACTCGGCACAAAAGACTTGAGTGCTTTCATTCACAAAGCGACTAGCTAGAAAGCTTTATCGATGCGTGATGGGTGCCCATTTACCGGCAGACTTCGAGCTGTATTGATGATTACTGTTGATAGAATGGACCAGTTCTCATCGATTGGTATCACGAACAGTGAGTGAATGGAACCGGACTATAGTTGACTGTCTCCAATATCGCTGAATGAAAGCGCGACCAAGTATAAAAGCTGACCTGACGATATCATTTGAGAATGTGAGCCACGTGTGAATTGGAGGGGCTCAGACTTTAAGCATGTGCTTCTGAGAAGCATCACCTGGCGGACACGATATGAGGACGAAAGAATTCCATTCAACAGAAATGTTCGTCTCCGAAGCCATGGAAGTCAAAAAGTTTTCTTTACAGGGGACGATAAATTTTATATGAAGTCATTGGATTTTCGATTTTACACTAAGGAATAATTGGACACCCATTAATCAATTATTCGCAATGAATAAATTTACATTTCTTTTGTAATTCGTTATAATACAGGTAAAACATAATGATTTGCTAGAAAAAAAAATCAATTTAATTAAATTCCTGCGGAAAAAACAATTATTACAAAAATTTAATCTTTGGTTAAGTATTTCTATGGAAAGAACCTCATGAGGTTTTTCTATCTCTTTGTTAAGTATTTCAAAGGATTGAAGCAGAGCAAGGATTTCCTTTCTCTACAGCCACTCCACACCATTTCATTATAATTAACAGTGGATAAGAAAACCTGCAGGAATGCCTCATTTGCCCTACTTGGGTCCTTAACCTTGCATGTCATTCATGCTACACAGCTATCCTGGTCTTCACTCGTAAAGCCCAGGTGGGGCAGCACTCCCACACTCTTCCAGCATGGCGTGACCTCAGCGCAAGTCTTTCCCTTATCTCGGGGCCGGACTTTGTGTCTGATAAGCAACAGTAATTCTTTGCTGCATTTCCTAGCTTCTAGGAACTTGCTGCTTGTCAATCGATGAAGGTCCTTTCTGCAACCAAGTTCAAGGTGGTTGCAACTCGAGAGCAGTGTTTGGGCATAAACAACATTGACGGTCTTCGATAATGGGCTTGGTGTTATTGACAGTCGCTCACGCAGCCATTCGATTGAGCATGAATAACAGAGCTATCATGCAGTCTCCACTGGCCGGTCCCTCTTCGACCGCCTTTTATTTTGGCTCTTATGATGTACTCTCTCACTTCGCTGGTGTTCAATGAAGGTTCATTAAAATTCATCGATCGTAGCTACATTCAAAGGCAATGAAGTGAGGTGTTTTTATGAAATAGTATCATGCACCATGATAAATTTTGAGCACTGAACTAGTGACTATAGTACATATCATCAAATGGCCATACAGTATGTGAGCATGAAAATTTTTCTAGGTGCCTAAGGAGCTCCCGGCGTATTAAAGTGAAAATATATTTTTATGGAATATATTACATTCATTAATTAAGATTAAATAATTTCAGTGTAAACGTGAATTTTTCTCCATGGTACGTATTTATTGGAAGTCTAAGTGATTACCTAAAACAAATACAGCAATGATTTTAGTTTATTACTTCAAATCGATGTAAATACATTACAGAAGTTTTGTTTTCACAAAATATCATTATTCACCGCACGCCCTCACATCAACTCATGCACCACACAATACAATTAGTGCTCGAAAACAATTCAACGCGTCCTCCATTTCGCTTAGACGCCGCCACAAGTGTGTATATTTAGTCTGGTTTGGCAGCTCAATACCACAAAAAATTGTAGATTTGACATATGAAGCGATTATTTTAAATGTCCGGTGTTCAACCCACACCAAAGCACAGGGTCCGATGCCAACTCGATTCATATGCGTGCATTACTGAAGTGCATCGAACGAAGAACCTGCGTGATGAGCTCTCATATCTGCTCCGAGGTGCCCGAGTGTAGCGACACTCGAATTGAAGAAGCTTTATGCGTTTAGCCGAATGCAGTGAAAGTTGCTTGCTCTTGATGGTCATCCGTGCGTGAAAAGTGAATTGGGAACATTCCAAAAGTTCTCTTCAAATATGATTTTGAATCAAAAACCACTTTCTCGGTTATTCAGATGTAAAGTTAGAATTTCGTACAGGTGTGTGTGTGTGATTTTAACTAGCTCGATTCTAAAAGTTTGGAGCGATGACTAGGTCACGAATTGATTAAAAATTTGGGTCAATCTTTATTTGAATAAAAATATGCTCTGCGTCTTTTTGTATGATACGCGTCTTTTTGTAACATAGGTTACAGTTAATGTATCCTCTAAAAGTCTCGTATAACCTGAACCTGAAAACAGTATTGATTAATTGAATTCTCCAGCTGTAAAGCGCCGTGATCATATCACATGAAATAATTGTTCCATGAATTTATTTTTTAGAGCATAAAAGTTGCCTACGGTCTAGCATTACCAGTTCTTAGTGTTCAATCTTGAGTTTAAGAACAGGTATAATATGTTGGGTCTAATATGTTTGTACTTACATACATATCCCTACATATTTAATTTTATAGTTATCCCTATTCACAGTATTCATCAGTGAGGTCAAGCATTTTGTAAGTATTCTCTCGGCTTTTTAAGTTTAAGCTTTAAAAGTCAAAATCAGGGCTCGTAGTCAACCCCTGGCACAGCCCCACTAAAGATAGCGCTAGTTTCTACAACCCCTGAACGAATGTCACCAGGCGGCCATCGTTGTCAAGTTTACGAGATACACAAAACAAATCTTGTAACTTTGCATTGCTGTCCAGCCCTTCAACTTCAATTCGTACTCGAACGTCAATGTAAATAATGGGGAACTCATCCCTTATTAATAGGCCTATGTGTCGTGTGCCAGAGCAATGATTGCTTTTAGAGCATCACAAATTTTTCGTTCGTGAATGATTTTTCTTCGTGAAGTACCTTTGAAAAACACCATTGCAGTGAAGAAGGGTCTCTGCCTAACGAGGTCTTAGTTTATTTAATCCGAATTCCGATCTTCTGCGAAAACTAAAAGCGATGTGGCTCCACTTGTGATATCATTGTTTTACTTTACACTCAACAACGTTTCTATCTCCATCAATTCACCAGTTTGAACTGCAATGATGTGATAGAAAGGCCCCTAAGCAGTCCTTTACTCTAATGTTTTTTAATGAAGGTGCCCCTTGTCGTGTAGTTTGAAGTTAACTATTTATAAACTATGTTAACCAAAATACTGTCATGTCTTCTTCTATTGAATTAGAGATTTAGCTTCCTTTAGATTACATTAATTTACGACACCATATTCATTATCCTATTTACGACACTGCCGCATATCAGCGACCCTCACAGTGATGTGGTGGCCCGTGAAAAGTGGTACAGAGAAAAAAAATGTATACGTATACAGGGTGGCTAATAAGTAAGGTACACCTTATAAAATGTAGATAGCACTGATACGCTCAAACAACTTTAGAACCTCCTCTTTCATTTTACATGAACCTGATCTTTTTAATATTCATTGTTCTTTAGCACTAATTTTTAAAAGGGCAATATTTTAAAAGGGGTACCTTACCTATTGCCCACCCTAAATAAATATACGACGGCTAATATTAAAATAGTGGGGACTAGCGTTATTGGATTCGTTTTATTGTGCAGAAAACTTTTAGCTTTGGCTCTTGATATATTCAATCAGCAAACTCTAAAAAGCTACAAGTATCATTACCTTCTGCGTGTTTTTCGAGCGCTTGATGTCGCAGTATCAAGAATTACATTTTCCCAAACGGGGTTTACTTACAGAAAAGATGTGCACCATTGTCTTGCTGAATACTGCATCTGAACCTACACAACCTAGACCCTGGGCGACTTATTGTGCACTGCAATACCTATACAACCTAGACCCTGGCCGACTCATTGTGCACTGCAATACCTATACAACCTAGACCCTGGCTGACTCCTT
>VOMN01040350.1:0-10952 GCA_014899125.1 Orchestia grillus
ACAAATCCCACTAAAATCCCACTGACGGTCCCCTTAATAATTACAGCAAGTGAAAAGTGTGGAATCTTTTTACCATACTTTATCTTATTCATTTTGATATTGCCACTTTCCTCTATGAAATCAATTTGCAAAATTTTACCTAGGGTCACATTTGTAAAAGTGTAGAGGACTGGTGCTATTCTGCAGGTGACATGTCGAATTAACCATACAAACCTATCGTAAATCAAATCTAACATATTCCTATCTTAATGAAGAGGAAGCACAAGAGCAAAACAGATTGCTCAATGTGAACTTCCTTTTCATAAGTTTTTTTATGACATATACTTTTTCAAATTAGATTTGTGCCCCTCAGAAAAAAATCCTATTCTGTATGTTGGTATTCTACACAGGGAGTTCTATTTATTGTGCTACCTTCATTTAAGTATCCTTGCAGTATTTTTTTTCTGAGTCAGATATATTTTCACTAGTTCAACAAAATGGGAACATGGATAGAAATGAGTTTATTTCTTTGTACAAAGTATTTTCTGTATTTGCACTTCCAGTTATGTTAGGGTTAGGTTAGGTGGGGAAGGATAAGTTTTTGAAAATTTGACAAAGGAATGTTGAATCTAGTTTGATAGAGCTTGTGAAAATGCAGTCTTAATTTTTGTAGACTTTGATTACATTGTTTTTGTATGTAAACACTTTGAATATCTTTTTTAAATAATGAATATTTTTCTCTGGAAATTAAGAAAACATCCTATCCAATGATGTTAACATAAAGGCTGTAAAATGAATAGAATGTCCTGTACATTATGCCAATTTAGAAGTATTGACCCTAAATTGATGCACACATGAACAGATCAGGTAATACCCTATGAGTGCTATCCTTTCTAGTGTTAGCATTTTTGTGTGTGCTTGTCTTTTTTTTTGCCTGCATCTTTGTTCAGATTGTTTCTCAAATGATTGCTCATGTCTTTCATAACTCTTATGTTAGTTCTCTTATGTATCAGGGTAAAACAGTATTGGTACAATGCTTTTATTTAGGTTTACTAGGGACAATTTTGAAGCTACTGATTGATAACAATTGGTTATGTGTAATTTTTGCAATATGTTCAAAGGCATTTTGTAAGGCCTATGAACTATGGTATATAGAAAAAAGTCTAGCTAATAACTAGTTCATTTAAAAAAATTGCATCCTGGGTGGCCTCAGAATTTGGAACAACTTAGGAAACATGCGTAAAAAGTTCTTAAAACACGCTATAAGTTTTTTGCTACAAGTTTTTTTTATATACTCAGTAGGTGATCTTATTGATGTTCAGAATTGATCACCAAGGAGATGAATGAGTTTTTTGGCTTCTTAAATCATTTTTAAATTGCTTGTATTTAAGACATAGTGCCATGTAGAAATTTAGTTTCATGCTCTGTAGATGGAAGTCAGATCCATTAGATGTGGTTTGAATATTGCTTCACATTTTTGACCCAAATATGGAATAGGCAATCATTTTACCAAATACCATTTATAGAGAATTAAAGTGCTCATTGTTTTATAACTCAAACTGTATGACGTATTCAGATTAATTACTTTTATGGTTATTAACACACTGTTGGATACGAGATTCAGAATCTGTTGGAACCCTAGTTCTTTGTACTATCTTCCTTTCAACTCTGCATGTCAGGAAAATTGTGCACTGCAACTTTGAACTCGAAGCTTTGTGTGAACTTAGATGTACTTTTGCCAGTGAGAAATAGTTGGTCCATATTGATATTGAGGTTGGTTGGAAATATTTGCTCCAAAATACTTTTAAACCTTTTAGAAAGGGTGCTTGCAAAATTACCGAAAACCACTGGTTGTAACAAAAAGATACTTTATTCTGTAATTCTGAACATTCAATTGATAATGCATAAATATCAATGATTAGTATATTTAATAAGATAATTTTACAAAAGACATTGTAATGATTGTTAATTAAGTCATTCATTAACTTAAGTACATGTAATATACTCTACATTGCAATTAAGTACATGAAATTTATAATGTCTCAAGAGAAGAAACATATTTGTCACTGTATTTACTCATTACTTGTTAATATATTCTTTAATTTGGGGTTTGAATTGAATATAGAAGAATTTTTCATTCTAGTTATACTTTTGACAAATATTGAAGCCTGTAATTGTTGCCACTGTCAGCCTGAATCTTTCATGCACTGCTGCAAAGGGAAAAGCTGGCCATTGTTGAACTGTAATTCCTTGAAGCTATCTGTCACTGCTTCAATTCATCCATCAACATTACCGGGTGCTTTTTCATGTTGAAAGGATTGGATTGCATTGCAATTTATGGGCTGTAGATCTCTCAAATGAAGTGCCTGCTATACTACTCTTCTTTCATAATCTTGTAAAAAATCTTTGTCTTTTGGTCATATGTGCACTCTCTGTTAGTATCATCTTCATTTGCTGTCTTGAGAGTAATTTAAGAATAATTTAAGAAGTGTTAAATATTATCTGAAAAATGATGAATGCAAAATTATGCTCACTGTTACCTTATTATTTATTAAATGTTAAAATTTGTGTTCAGCACACTGCACAAATTGTCTGTTATACTTGAAATAGGAGTTCGTTAATTAGGGAGCCATCCAAATTTGACCTAAGCCTACCCCTACGGGACAGAGCTGCTTAAAAATTTTGCATGCGTAAGTAATTTAATAAAAGAAACACATGTTGCTGGTGATAAGTTTGCATATTTGTTGAAAGAAAACAAGATATTGAAAGAGAACAAAATTTTCATAAATTAAAAAAATCTAAAACCCAATTTTTACACTATAAAGATGGGGCAGATCTCATTTTATGCATTTCAATGTGTACAATCGAATGGTGGTTATAGTGTTTGAAAAAATCAAGTATTCCATTTTTTATAAAAAAATAAATAAAAAAATACAATTACACTAAGTTTTTCCACTCTGAGATCTGGAACTTTTTTCAAATTCAATAAACAGAAATTCTGATACATATGATTTATGTGCATTGAAATGTTATTTCGAAAAAACTCTTTATCATGTGTGTACAATTAAAACTGTAGACGTCATTGTCTTTCAATTGCGAAAATCTGATTTTTATGGGGGAGCCATTTATATAAATATATATACACTTCCTAATGATGTTATGCAAAGTGAATGAGTACAAAATTCATGTAGAACCATATGAAATGAACCACAGATTTGGCTCTAAAATGGTGCTTATAAGACTTTTAGGGCCTGTGGCATTCCTGAATGTTTATGACTGAATTTTTTGAGCTTGAGAAGTGGTTTTGAGGGGGGGGGAGTAACCACTCGCTTTCAAAGGCCAATATATCATCAGATAAGCACTCCAGATCAATGCACTTAGTCATATAGATAAATTACAATGAATGGAATAGTAAAAACAATATCAAACAAATATCCAGGATATTGTGATGCAGGTGCTTATTAACTATTAAAAAAACAAGATAATTTTGAATAAAATAATAATAGACATATAAAACAAGTTTCTATGCCTTCTAATATACTTATGAATGCATATTATACAATAATATAACAGAAAAATATAGCCAATTGTCTAAATTGTCCCACTTCTAGTGTCTGAAAGTCCCTCACTCTGATCTCCTCCTGCCCCTCACACCTGTTCCAACCGTCCAATTTGCACGTAGTCTATGATTCAGTACACATTCTTGAATGATATAAGCACCAAAACCGAAAATTTTCTGATTTTTGAGAAGATGCTGGGGTGGACTTCTTGAAAGACTACAACGTGGAGAGCAAATATTTGACTGGAAGGAATATTTTCTTGATACCATTCATCTATATTTAAATACCATTGGCTTACCATATATGGTAAGTGAATGAATATTCTTAAGAGAAAACAATTGGCATTGACAAAAATAAGTATCAGCACAAGTTTTGGAATCGCACATCACCAGTATTATAATATGTAATGTACATTGTTTAAGATTGATAGCCTCAAGAAAGCTGTAATAGAAAGCATGTTTTTAAAGTGATCTTTTGTTTGTGCACAGGAAACACAACGTCTGATGGCAGAGCCAGTTCCGGGCATCTCTGCCATGCCAGACGAGAGCAATGCGCGATATTTCCATGTTGTGGTTACTGGTGAGTGTTGATGTACTTTTTTATGTGCGAATGTCATAATTTGCCATTATAATAAATTTTTGTCAAGCAATCTGTGTTGTCTTGATTATTAGAATTTACTGGAGAAAAATTTGAATTTATTTTTATTGTTTCTGTGTTAGCTTGACTCATATATTTCATGTTTGTTTGGATTGAAACTTGATTGGTTGAGTTTCCCTTTGGATAGGAATGAGTTTGTACGATTGTCTGTGTGTTGCTATCGTACATTCAAGATATTCAGTGTAGAAAATTATTTTGATGTAGTATAAATTAGTATATTAAAGTATAATTAAAGTAAAAGCTTCATTCACATTATTTTTCAGCTTGAGAGAAAAAATTTATTCTATAAATCTATAGTTTCTTCACTTTTATTTTATCCTAAAAATGAATTAGAATTACAGTTGCACTCCAATAAATGGCTTTTGTTCATCATTGTACTGTCAAAATATAACAGTACAAGTTTATAATTAAATTCTTGTGTATCTTCCATTCTTTGTTAAATTTCTTTATGTATATTCCATATTAAAAACGCATCATCTTGTGTACATTTTGCAAGATACGTTTAGTAAGTCACATTTAGTAATTGTTCTGAGTTTGTAGGCTTTTAGTAGTTTTTAAGCTTTGCAGATATTTTCCTCGTCTGCTCAAATTGGACAATCAATGTTAGTTACTCTGCATTTGTACCTCAATGCTGAAGAGCAAGCTCATGATTTTAATTTTAGTAAGCTGTTATAAGTGAACGTCAATATCACATAATTGCAAATTGAAGGATGGTTCACCAAAAACATGGACTTCTTATTCACTCTCTATCACTCTCACATTAATCCCTTAAACATTCTGTAAGAGAAAGTTTATTCATGTTTGTTTTTCTGGATGTTGGTATTAATTCATGTGCAATAAATTTGATATTAATATTTAAGAACTGTTGATGATAATAAAACTTATTTGCTAAGGTTCTATTCATGTGATCATTACTTCGTTTGATATTTCTTTCATGTTTTAGAATTGAAAATGGTTTGTTGAGAGGTTCTTTTTCCAGAGTTTTTTTTAGTTGTACTTTAGCTGCAACTGCTGCAGCTTAATTAACTTGACTCCCAATACATATTTGTTCTTGTCTTGCAGGCCCAGAAACTTCTCCCTTTGAAGGAGGCGTGTTCAAGCTAGAGTTGTTCCTACCAGAGGAGTACCCGATGAGTGCGCCCAAAGTCCGCTTCATGACCAAGATATACCATCCCAATATTGATAAATTAGGCAGAATTTGTCTAGATATTCTGAAAGGTAAGAATATTGTCTTCTACATTCTTATTTTGATCTTAGTGCTTATATTTAATTTTGTGTTGAAATGCTCCAGTTTTAGAATGCATTTGTCTAACGTTTGATAATCCGATGTCAGGTGATGACATCCTTTGACTTGTGCTTCTCCAGGGGAAGCACGTCTGTTTGTGCTCATGGAGTAAATTGAGACTTAGATTTCACTTTCAGGGCATAGCAATGTTTCTATGGAAAAGATTGTTTGACTAAGTAGATCTCTAATTTTGTTTTCCCCCCATTAACCATCTTTCTGCCAAACTTATTTTTTTAGTTGAACAACATTTGTTCGTATGTGTTTTCTCTATAAGGCTCCATCAATTCAACATTGGGTGTAAAACGAACTAATACTGCCGAAAATATTTCCTGTTGGTCTGATGTACTTTTGTTCAAATATTCACATTACTCGTTAAAGAGTAATGTTATCGAGTATAGCGAATTCATTGCAAGGGGCGTACCTTACGGGATTAAAAGCATATTTGGTTGCACGTTAAGTTTTTGGTGCATGTGGGAATTATTTATTTTGATTTTGCCTGTGAGCACTTCAGGCTTTACCATAATTTTAAGATTGTGGCCATGCAAATCCCAATTAGAAGTCCCATCGAGACTTTCATAATTCAATTTTAAAGCTGTAACTTTACTAATTGAAAAATTGAATGTTGTATACTTTGTATGTGACCTATTTTCGAAATAAAGGATTTTGTTTCTTCTTCTTTCTTGGCTGTATTTATTGCTTATTCCACTTCAAAAAACTCGTCAGATTTTCTCAGGCATTGCATTGTTTATGCTGCCCTCCTTTCCTTATATTTTCTTCCTTTATTCTCATATTAGGAACTTACTTATGTACTTATATTATGTAACAAATATTATCCAATAAATTTCAGCAACTGTTGACAGCATTATTTAGTGCCTACTTCAATTTTTTTTTGCCAATTTTCAAATTTTGTGGTAGTAATTGTTAGTCAAGCCTAAATTAAATAAATGGAACCGACCTGCCGTGTAACCAGCGATGTTTTGGCTACAGACAAATGGAGTCCTGCTCTTCAAATTCGCACTGTCCTCCTGTCTATCCAAGCTCTGCTGTCGGCACCCAATCCTGATGATCCTTTAGCCAACGATGTTGCCGAGTTATGGAAGGTAAGCTTCGGCATTGTAGTGAAATGATTTGACTGTGATGTGAAGTTAGAGGTTTTTAGTAATATTTCAAGACGGTGATTGCAGAGACATTCAGCTAGTTAGTAGTGATGTACTTTATCTTAACCATCCATGACCCATTTGCGTTCCCAAATGACGTTGGAAAAATTAAGTTTTCACCCTTATTCCTTAATTTATAATGTTATATTCCATTTAAGAACGAAAATGGATAGCATGGCACATTTTCTATGTTGCATGAACACATCTTTATTAACTTTACTCCTAGCAATAAATTAATCGGGCTAAAATTATTGTGGAAGAGCGCACGCGTTTTTTAAAAACCAAGAAACGAGACATGGACGTTTGTTGACTCGTGATATGGTAGTTTAGCCTTTCTTCTTAATTTATATTGGCCGCCGTTGTAGTATTTACTTTTTTTGTTGGGTAGCCGAGTATATTCTCATTTATTTTCTGTCAACACTTCCTATATGCGATTGGAATTATCTATGATTCTGTATAACTTCCATTCTCTCCTGCCTTAGGCGCATTACATGTGATTCGTGTAGAAATGAACATACTTTTTATTATTATATTAGGCTTTGCCTACCTCAGCTGAGTGAGAAATTTCTCCCCTGAATTACGGACTACGTCGACTTTCTGATTTCCTGTTTGTGAGGTGCAATCTTGTGCAGTTTTAATTAGTTATTAATTTTTTAATTATCGCGGTCAAACTTAATTCTCACTACATGTTAGTATAGAACATTTTAATCACGTAGTAGTTAATCGTGCACTATTAATTTCAAATAACATTTTTCAATTTTAGCACATCCTATTACAACTTTAGCTACTTACAATTCTTGACATCTATAAATAGGCTTTTTGGACTTCTATTTTTCGTACTCGCATTGCTTCTTTACATTTTCAGTTTCACCGATGTCTCTTCTTTGTCTTTTCTTCTTCATTCTTAACCTACTTTGCAGGGGATTCTGTGTAAGAACACCCAACACACACCCACCTTTTGCATCGATTCCCCGTTTTCTATGTTCCATACTAAATTGTCACGTCTCTTCGCTCTTTTTACAACTTATTTCATGTGGATTTTTAAACTAACCAGTAATCTAATCTTACTAATCCCGATGATCTGCTAGGACTGTTGGAGTCCCGAAATTGCACTGGCACGGCCAAGCAACATAGCTTCAATTGTTCAAAATGTATCTAAAACGAGTTTAGCGTTGTGGCCACTCTTAGTTCTCCGGAATAACCCGCTAGCGATGCACGTGGAGTAATTTTGCAATGCTTTTATTTTCAAATTTTCAATAATTTTGTGGTAGGCGACGGTTGAAAGTTTTCATTAGTTGAATACGCCTTGTTTTCTGTTCACAAATTACAACAGAAAACTATTAAAGTAAGAAATTATGAAAGTAATTCAGTTATTACTTCCTGGGGTGGGGGATTGGCTCAAGACTCTTTTGGTCTTTTTAACCGTGGAATGGTTACCATAAATCTGAGGCTACGTGAAGGAGAGACTCTTGGTTTAACTCCATAGGGAAAAAGTAGAAAAGTAAGTTACGGGGCATGAGATACCCGAGGTTACCATTGCAGGGTTAAAAATGTACAGTCAATAAAATGGCTTCCTGAATAGCATCAGCCTGGGTTCATTCGCCGAACGTGTATCCTAGTACAAGGTCTGCCTCCTCGGAAATCCTTCAAATGAAAGTGAATTGGTTTTGCGAGTCAAAATAAGCGAGAGATTTAAATGGCATTTTTAAATTTGGTCACCGTGTATGGGTTTGTCATTTGAGTAATTTTTGTTTAACTGAATTAACTGAAGCCTTTCTCCTGCTACATCTAATGGACGCAGTAGCAAAGGTCGATATTTTGGTCATTCCTATTCGTACTGCTGTAGTAATGCGAGTATCAGCATTGTTGAAAATTACTGCTTTCTGCGTTCACCAATTTTGATCAATATCTCAGTATTAAAATCTGGGATGCTGTGGCTTTAGAAGCCTGGTGTCAGTTAGATTTGGGTGATAACCTCATTCTTCGCTGTCTAGGGTTCGTGAGAGAGCGTCTACACTTCGGTGTTAAACTTCTTGGAATTTTGTAAAGCTTGAGTCACCAAACGAGTGTAAGCTCGACGCTTTCACGAATTGGCAGTAATCTCCAGAGGGGAAAAAATGAAACTGGTGATGTAATCCCTGTGACACTAATGTACGTGTGCAACGCTACCGGAGAATAAATAGAAGGATGCGAAGGTGTAATCTTATTTGGAGGAACGCCTTATATGAAACGTAAACCTAGTTATCAGATTGGTTCACTTCTATAACACTGGTTTTGAACAAGTTGTTTTACACTAATTGGAATAAATGCCACACATCCATCACATATTTCTCCTTCACTGAATAAAGTTGTATTAAAATTAAATTTATTTAGCTTTATTATACCAAGTGAAAACTGAGGTGTCTCTGTAAATCTGAAAGAGGTCAAAGAGCCGCTTTAATTACTAATTTGTTTCATTTTGTATTTCCTTGCAGGTGAATGAGCCTGAAGCGATCAGGATTGCGAGGGAATGGACTCGGACGTACGCGATGGGCAACTAGCACCTCTGGTTAATAGCAATTCATTGTTAGTGTGGGCGATTGATCCTTTGATGGTGCGGAGTACGAGCTGGTTACATTTGTTCAGGTAGACCCAGTGTGCTGATCTGAACAGGTGCTATCAGTTTTACGTGCACATGTATTTTACGTAGGCGTTCCAGTAGACTTGGGTCTGGCATATCTTCTCGGACTTGTCTAAGCTTGCGTGGTTGGGGTGAGTAACCAATAGGTGTGCGCGTTCCAGTAGACCTGTGGTTATGCATTTTCGGGTGTGTGTGAACGTTGGTCAAGTCCTTGACTGCTCATTTCTGAGCCTGAACGTTCCAGTAGACCCGTACGCGCTTCTCCACAGACTCGTAACTTAACGAGACCGTCATGTGCGCGTTAGACTCTAGTGAGATACTTCAGCTCGATACGTATCATTTTGCTAAGTATTCTTACTGGAACCGATGCAGTGCTACGGAATCTGTTTCTGAGAAATGTGAACTTGACGCTCCGAGCCCTCTCTTAGTGCTCTAGTTTTCTTGTCCGGGTCACCCCTTTCTTAAACTCGCTCATAAATATTGAAATTTTCCATTCTCAACTTGGTCACTTTGAGTTTATTGTCGATCAACATTTCACTTTCGATAAGGTGACTGTGCTTCTGTATTTTAACTAGGAAGTACGGAATATTATTCAAAATGTTCTCGCTTCCCTAGTTTAATCTTCGATCATCTATTCAACAATGATAGTTCTCTTCCTTGTACCAGGAATTAGTTTTGCAAATCTCGTTTTCGGTCACTCGATATGAAGAACATCTTAGTAATCAGATTTTTTTTCTAGTTCAAATAAAATTTTCTTGCGATAAATTTTAAATATGCTTTTTCACGTATTTTCGTTAGAAACCGTGTCAACGTCTATTTTTGTCTGTTACCTTCAGTGCACTCGTTTGCTTCGGCCTGGTGACGTCATGTAAGCTGGTAAACAAATAATGCACTTTTCAGTCGCGTAGGCGACCAACAAAATCATACTCATTCGCTTTATTGATGTTTGCTGCCGTTGATTCTACCACTTGCTCACTTAGTTGCACGTTCAGTTGTATTTAGTGAAAATTATGCTAATTACAGCGCCCTTTGGAAGAAACGTTTGGACATAGATGGCAGTATGTTGCGCTAGTACAATGCTGTTAGTAAAAATGTCTGCTATTACTATAGGCGAAAGTAATGCGCCCAATTTTATGTCTACAATTTACGTGTAGTATTCTGAATTGAAGAAACTGTCAACTGCAGCCGAGCTTGCATAGTGTGCATCGCGTCAGGCTTTGCTAAGTCAATTTTTATATTTGCTTTTCTTTGTGTGTTCTCATGCACTTTAGGTCATTTTTAGTAGGCTCATTTGTTCACTGTGGCTCATTTTATTTGTTTGCCTTTCTCTTCGTGCCCTTCTTGCATAACATGTGTATTATGTTATTAGGTAAATGTAACTACGTATAAAGTATTTAAGTCATTTGTGAGTTACTTATCCTTCCGACACATTAATTCTCTGAGGAAGTTGGTTCAATATCTTAATTCGGAGAGCTAATTATGAAGACTACTAGGTCTCCCGTATCTTCTAAATATTCTACAGAATTCTCACTAGTCGGCAGAAAGCGTACTTACTGGAAGATATTCTGAAATTAGTGTCAACTAGGATTGTTTTACATGCATTGATTGTAACGACGGTACAGTCGAGGAACGAAATTAATTTTCTTCATTAGCTCATCACTTCACCTTTGACCAGCTCGGCCCCTCAGGGGGCA
>VOMN01040355.1:0-21456 GCA_014899125.1 Orchestia grillus
TCAAAAAAAGGGGTACATATTTTTGGAACACTCTGTACAGGAAGTTTCACAAAAAAAGTGTTGGGATTTTCAAATATTCATTACTCATCAAGTATTGATTGTAGGATCGAATTTTTGAATCTTGTATACCGCCTGTAATTTATCAACGCTGTTTGCATTGACATTTCTCTTTCGAAAATTTCGTTTTGCCCCGAGTTCAATCACGCGCTCAAAAAAGGAACATCGAATCTTCATCGTCACAATGTAAGGTAAAACCAAAAATATCAGAGCAACAGTTGAACAATTTCGAATTAAATTTGATGGAAGATTTTTAGGTGAGACAACTATGGGAAAGACAGTCGCTTAATTAAAAGAACATGGAACGGTACGTAACAGAAACCAGGGGCATTCTGGAAGACGCCTTACGAAAAGAATACCAGAAAACTTTCAAAAGAGACGCCCTCAAATTGAAGAAAATTAATATTTTTCTCGTAAGCAAAGTTCCTGCATTAATTTTACGAATTTAAAAATAAATTTATATTATAAATTTTGTCCTGGACCAAGGCAAGAGAGGAATTTTTTACAGCGTTATGACTACGTGATCTCGTCCCGTAGATTAAGTCACATGAACTATGCCTGAAACAGTCGAGCCTTGCCGTCCGAACTGAAGCTGAAGTCAGAAATTCTCCATAAGCTGGCGCTGAGCTCTTAACACCTCGGTGCTGGCTGCCGACCTGGCGCATCGCCTTGATGCGCCTCTACTGAACTTGTTTTTCATGTGACGTAAGGAAATGTTTTTCCGCAGTGGATAAAAATGCTAACAAAAATATTTACCTTGTACCAATATTAATAGCAGATGAGCAGGCGTAAACTTAAAATTATGTAAAAGGACTCGGTTGGCAGACGAGCTAATAGCTAAAACCGTGTATAGCAGCTCTGAAACTGGTTAATAAGATGATGGCGGGAAATTTTGAAAAATACTTTAATGAGATGCCTCGTGTCCGGGCTAGTGGTTAGTTAGAAATCTGCATAAGAAATAATTTTAGACTTGAAAGATATGGTATATAAGCTATAACGGCGGGTGCTCGGTCTGTTTACTGCATATTTTTAAATTACTACTCGTTAGCCATTTTCAAAGTTTGCGCAGTCAGGTAGAAAACTTTCGGCTGTGTCTCGCGGCGACCGCAGTTCTCTGACGTATTCTGGAACTTTTGAGCAGATTACCGCTAAGGGGAGAAATTGGCGAGCGCGGCTTGGGGATCTTGGCAGTAATTGTCCTCGGCAATAATGTTTGTCTCTAAAGCGGACACAGCGACCGCGCTGCTACGCTGCTGCTGCTCTGCTGGCCAGTGAGCTCTGCAAAACAATATCAACAGTTTGTGAAATAAACCGCACCGTTAATAATAGGGTTGGAGGGGGATAAACTGGCAGAATTAATGTAAGCTCTAAAGGGTTCCCGTAAGACAAATATGGCATTGGAATTTATCACATCTTCCTGTTCTGGGCAGTTGGAAATAGGAAAGCTGACACAGGTAGTTACCTCAGTTTGAGCTATAAGCTGGAAGCTATTGTAATTTATATACAAAAATACTTAAAAATAACGAATGACAAAGTTTACAATAATGATGGAAGCCTACAGATTAAAATCATATTAAAATTGAAAAAAACTAGAAATCAAGTCATATATTAGTAAAAAGTATAACAGGAGACACACAAGAGAATAAATTAAAATGCATATAGCTCCCATCACAAAATATTCATTAGATCAAGGGTACCAATTAAGAGGAACCACAGAAGATGCGGACGAACTCAATAGCGGATCAGTAACAGAAAGGAACAGAGATTAAATTAAGCTTCATCACTTCAGTCGAAGAGTCCACCTGCCTTCAGTCCAAGTCATGTCTTATATCAATAAACGAGACGTCACTTACCGGATAATGGTGCACATCTAATGGAAGCAGGCTTTGGGTCCAAGATTAGTTTAATTCATGATGGAATAGTGGCCTGGGACTGGGTGCTCTGCTAGAAAAAAAGATACGCCAGGTAAAAATTTGACCATGATGCAATATTTGTCCAATTGGAGTTTTGAAATTCAAGGATAGAAAAGTGAGTGAGAAATTCCGAGAAAACTCAGAGAAACACAAATGCGAACTTACGAACGCAAAAGCAGGGACTGATGTTTCTTACTCTCACAAATGGAGCCCAGACTAAGTATTTCGCTTTAACAGAAATATTGTGCTTTGAAATGGAAGAAAAATAAGACTCGACGTGTAGGGAGTCGAGCTGTGCACTTCGACTTGGCTATAAAATTCCCTTTAAAATAGGGAATTTTCAACAGTTCCACTTTTCTTCAAGTTCGAGTGGCATGCAATCACTGTGGATAGAAAGTCGTTATGTCTCTAAATGGCAACACAGAGCAGAGAGGAGCATGCATACTGGTGACTGAAACAAATGTAAAATAACGCATTCGCTTAAAAAGAGGATGTTAAGATTTTTCTGATCCGTTACCGTTGTGATTATATTGACAACTCGTAAAACTAAGAGATATACAATATATGCATGTATATTAAAAAACTTAATCAATCGAACAAGTCATATAAGTAATTTAGAGTCGAGTTCGTTAGATATCCGTCTTTGGATTTCACCCTCGCTTGCTAACTACAGCCAGTACTCCTCCTGAAAAAAAATATAAAACCTTTTGACACACATATATTTGTTGTATTAGTATGACAAAATTGACACATGAATACGAGTCATAAATGAATTTTTGCGTACTTTGTGTAGTTCTGTGACAGAATGATTTATATGCAAGTTCATGAGGTGTCAGGTGTAACAATCGCAAAACATTTAAATTAAGCCTACGGTATTTCATACGAAAGTTTAACTTTCTCTGATCACCCAATAATTTAACCGATAAATTTGGAATAAATAGAACCCAATGTTAAAATTACGAATATTTTTATGTTTCGGCAGCACACACTGTAGTTTTACCCGTGAAGAATTTAATCATGTAACTCTGAACTAATTCATCAACATGCATTTCAAGCTGAAATGAAACTTTATGGGGAACGTCGCCTTGGAACGGCTATTCTACTTACAATCACGTGGCCACCGACACCGTCACACACCACGTGCCTCTGCAGCACCGTGCTGGCGAGTAAAGGTTAACACACCAATATGTGTCAAGAGGACATCTCTCACCTTGCGTATCAGCCACTGCGAAGGTACGCTTTTGAGGTAGGAGAAGATTCCACGCTCCATCACCATGCGTTGTTCCCGAGCAAAAAATACTAAAAATACTACAGAAATTTATTGAAGACGTTGAGAAGAATTGTTAAGATTTCTGTAGCTCCGTATTGTTTTAAAATTCAAGTGGTTGTAAAACACACTTGAAACCCCAATAACGACAAAGGTTAGTAGTCCTTCCGAGCTCTAAGTCTTAGCAGAGCCGTATGTATTTTTACGTTGTCTTCTTAACGAACTCCTAACGATAACTCTAGAGACGATATTCAGCATTCAAGAAGTCTTGAAATTTCACGATGAGCTTGTGTTAGGTTAATAAACAATTCAAGCAACAATAGGGAAGAACTAAAAATTTTAAAAACAGCTCCATAGTATGTACATTTGTTTTACTTTTTTAGTCATTCATCATAAGTTCCGCAACTACAATCAAGAACATCTGCGAAGTTTTTTCAAAGCATACCAGAGTGCGCCTGCGCAAGTGTGTCCCTCTGCGCGGCTGAAGCCGCTAAGACTTGACGGCCCTTCTAACACGCGCTGTAATCCTCTAATTGATCACGGCAGAGGAGATAAATATCAGAGCCTCCTATGCTCAGCAGGTTCAGATGTCAGAATGCAAATCTAACAACAGCTGTCAGTTGGGGCTGCCTGCTGCCAGCCTTGGCTGCTAATCTGTATTGAGATCTTCCGAGCACAAGCCACGGCTCTCCACTCCAGACCCATGAAGAGTACAGGTAAGAATGCAGAGTGCGGCCAAAATAACTCCAGAAAACCATTTCACACGGCAAATTCGTCGCTTCCTTGGCAAGAAGAACTTTGAGCGCGCATCCTATATTCACAGGTTCTCAATTTTGAACTTTTTTGCTTATTTCTTTTGATTTGCAGTCACTGATGCGAAGAACTCAAAACGTATTGAGTTGCTCCCACATTTATGTTTCAAATATCAAATTAATTATTTGTATTGGTATGTTGATGGAGGTCTATCATTGCCCTCTCCATACACGGAATTTTTCTATCACTTTGGTCCCATTGATACAGACATTTCGATACGCTATCGAACCTGAATAATTCTTGCCTTGTATATAAACATTTGGCAAAGAATTATTTTATTTCTTCATAACAATCTCGTTGCAGACAGATTTTATACGCATATTAAAATGGACTTTAGAATCTTTTGAGTACTGCGATTTCAAATCTCGGTCATCAATTTCTGTTTTGCAAGTACTCTGTGAAATTATTTTTGCACAAACATACACAATACATGTTTCAAAAATGCCGTATTCAAATGAGCTGCTAGGGAGTGGCATGAGCTGTTGGCTGAGGCTCCTCCTCTATAAAATATTCCTGCATGAAGTCGTCCGAGAAGACTCGAGTAGCCGGGGGCTCTCTGAAGCACGCCAGACGAGGGGGCACCTGCAGCATGAGTGGCGGCAGACCATTGATTTATCCAACCAGATTTATCGCTTTCTTCTCGACATTTAATACCAGCAGTATACTATTTTGTACAATGTTATAAAATTCTCGTTGAGTACTTTTGGGAAGCGTACGTAGAAATAGTCTTGCTCTTGACAACAGAAAACAAGCCAAGTTACTCAACTGTTTTAAGTGCTGAATCAATTCTCGTTATAGAAATGAAAAGCCCCGATTATCGACCTCGTTTTCTCAAACATTTACTAATTACCCTTCGAAGACTCTGCCGTAGTGGAACTTGCCTAACTCGTTTCAAAGAAACAAAAAGAAAATAGCTCACAAACTGGATTGATAATTCGACCTTGAACTTTTCATCCTCACTCCAACTTGGAATGAGCGCCCATAATCAGGTTTAAAATCAGGCCCATAAGGCTTTGGAACTAATATACACATAGCACCATGAAATTCTAATATTGTTTCATTCGACATTTCGGCCACCAAAAACGCTCGTATCTTTCAACAGATATTAAATGCCCAATAGGTCCTGGACCCATTTTCGAGGTGCATAATTTTCAGTACTTCACTGCCTGACACTTGAGGGGAGGCTCAACAGCCCTCTGTTACTCGGTTACAAAACAGGAGCGGCTCAAAGAACGATTACACCCCACAAAATGTGGCCGACGAAATACTCTTCTAACTCTGGGCAGCCCTCATTGGTCCGCTGTTGGACCGCTCCAAGTTAAAATTTTCGTATTTTGCCTTTCTGAGACAGCAGCTTACCCCTAGCTTTATGATCGCCAAGTACGTATAAATCCACGGCCTCTCTGATACTTCAGAGCCATGAGCAGTGTAATTTTGGAGTAAATGTATACAACAAATCGATCCATACATGCATTTTCTATATGATGCATTGCCGCTCGCCAGAGAGATTTTTGTCTATATTTCACCATATGAAGTTGAGCTAGACTAACTATTTCTTTCAAGAAATTTAGTAGCTGATTACAAATGATTATATTAATTTTGTATAATTTTGCATTGTACACCGCTTGATAATCTTTACACCCACTAATTTCTCTTTGTTCGCAGGAGTTTAATTGTACTTACATTCACTTATTTCTACTCTAATGAGAATTTTACGAATCTCTGGTTGCAGGAAGACTTGTTAACTTATTTGGTTACGACCTGCAGCGGTGTTCACGCTGGATTTCTTCGCCGTTATGGATTGCTGTCTCTCGTCAGAAGCTGATATTTTTTGCTGGTCGCCATTAGAACGTCGAGTTTGAAGGACCACCATTCGCGTCTGCAAGGAGGAGGCGAAATTAACCTTCGGGCAGCGAAGCGTCCTGATAGGTGTTCAGCGAAACATAATACTTAATTTATGTTCTTCTCTGTGTTAATTAATGTTGTTCGCAATTAACTCTCATTTGTTCGGCGTCGTTGGACGGTCAGTAAAGAAGTAAATAGCATTGAGGTAGCGAGTTAAATTCAACTAACATGTGTGGAGTCTGCGTGGCTCTCAGAACCTATTTCAGACGTTTAAGTCGATGCCACAGATTTTAGTTTTTAGTGTCATTGTCAAGAATATATGTACATATAGAGGCGCGAGTTATTGGCTCTCTATCACGTATAGATAAATACTTTGAGCAGTTAGCTACAGCAAACACCAACTATGTCAAGCTGGTACATTTAACTACGAGCGACGTGGATTAACACTGAATAAATTTTTGCACAACACTTGTGTAGTTTTGTGCACTTATTTGAAGGTGATTCATCAGAATGTCCCACTCAATCATTTTGAGGTCGTTGAAACCTTTCAGCTTCAGAACTTCTGAAAGGAAAAGTAAAACAGAAGTAATATATGCATATACGAATAAAAAATTATTCACGGGATACCATCGAAGAATGGACGATGCAGCTGACATTATTTAAAAAAAGGGAAAATTTTCGGGTAATGAATATCTATCTTCGGTGTTCGGAAAATAAAACTCAACGTGTAGAACATCAAAAAGAAATTACCATATAGAAATATGAGGGATAAAATCCTGAAGCAAAATTGAATTGAATACGACTTAAATCGAATACGACGTTAGGGTCTTGAGGATACTCAAGACCCTAACAAACATTCAAGGGTTTCCTTGCCCGACCACACTCGCTGAGCCAGACGGTCTCAAACGACATATAAAAGCTTTTAAATACGGACACCTGCTCAATCTAAAATTCATGTAAATATGACCTTCATAAACGCAAGGCTCCTTAATCGAAGAACTTGCTTGGTAGCTCAGACATGTGCGAGTCTGTTGTGCACGAGGCGTCTTAGGGCTGCCCTCACCTGGGCAACAGCGGAGTGCAGTTCTACCATAGTAAGACTGCTAGCAATGGTCACACGCGTATTTACGTATTTATGTACCACTGATGTGCGTGTCATCACATCCGAAGTTTCTCTTCGCTTAAAGTAAAATGAAAATTTCATACTGTTTTATAAATTGGGGAAGAGATTTATTCGAGAATAATACTACAAAGCTCCAACAAAATTTTACTATCCATTTCATTCATATGAGATTCTCTTAAAGAGTCCTGGAAATAGACACTTGACCCAGGGACATTAGGGGGTTTTGATTTCACCCGAAGCTTATCAGCAGAAGCATTCTCACAAATTCTCAGTAAAATATTTTGTGGTGAGCTTATAATTTGAACTAAAATAGTTTTACCGAAATAGAAATGTATGTTAAAATAACGAATTGCAATGAGCTTTTATTTGAAATAAATTTTTACGAAGCAATTTTTGCCGTTGTGTAAAACCGTGTGTCCGTTTAACTGCAGATATACTGGCTACTCACTCCAATGTCAGGGTAATGAGGATACTTGAAATACTTTGTCGCTCGGAATCTTTAGATGCTGACACAACCTTGTTTCTGTCAGTGTGACTAAGCTTTTACCTGGAGATCCATCAGCTTGGCGATCTAGAGCAGCAGGAAGCCACCTAGGTCCATAGAATGCCTTTTAGAACTGTGAGGTTCGATTAAGTTTTCTCGCTAACATTTAACATATGTACAATGACCTTCAAAAGGTAATAACGCGTTAAGGAAAATGCATTTTTGGGAATTTTTAACGAAGTCAGGTTAATGAAAATTTAACTACAGCTAGAACATGAACGCCCCAGATAAAAACATGGTTACCTTCTACTAATGTGGTGCAGGAACTCTCCGAGCACGAATAATAGCGGTGGTTTTGCGTGGCGTTGAGTCTACAAGTGTCCTATAGTGGATAGCTGGTCGATCTTGAACTACTCTTGCTTTAAACTGATCTCTAAGTGAGGGCCACAGTACGTGCACGATCTCTTCGGCGTGTAACTTGTCTTTCTAACGTGGTGTCACAAATTTTACATTGGGTTAATGTCTGGGAACTTATGTAGCTGGCCAATCTGAATGGCTGACATATCTTGAATCCTAAACTTGCCAATTACTGACAGTTTTAGCCCAACGCACCCGGCAGTTGTCATCCTCGAACGGAGCTCGAAAGACGATAGGTGAATAATTTTTGTCTGTTGAACTTATATTGGAGCATATAAAGACCATCGTATTAAAAAACTAGGAAAGAAACACTTGAAAAAAATCAAAATTTGTACAGGGTATCTCAGAAGTAACTGACCCTTACGTTGATAAGTAAATAAGATACCAAATTGCAAGGCGTCCTATTAAAATGTGGTATCCAAATTAAAAGGGTCAGGTATTTCTGCGCCTTACAACTTGGTATCCTATTTACTCATCAACGCAAGGGTCAGTTACTTCTGAGATACCCTGTAATACCCAAAAGTTTACAATACACTAGATCAAATCGTTTTTTATCATTTCTTAGCTTAACCTTTGTGGCTAAGTACAGCCTGTAGATATTTGCAGTAGTTATAACGGGTGATGCCCAATCAAAAATCATGGATATAAGTCATGGAGCTCGCCAAGGGTGTGTTTTGGGACCCATCTTGTTTTCCGGTATTCATCAATGATATGGTTGAGTCCACCTCATTCTTCAAATTTAGACTTTTCGCTGACGATAGCACTCTCTCCGCAGCTTTTCCTAATGAAAACCAGGACAAATATTACATTAGCAAATAGAATAAATGAGGAGTTACAAAAGATTTCAATGTGGCTTAACTCCAATAGAATATCCATATGTAAATAAAACTAAGCATATGCTATTTTCATACAAACAGAATGCAAGTCTCCTGGGCATCAAAATCGATGATGGCAAGATTGAAGAAACTAATGCATCAAAGATCTAGGAAATTATTATCCATAAAAATCTGACCTTTAAAGAACATATATTATATATCTGCACTAAGGTATCGAAATCTATCAGGATTTTCAGAAAAGGCAAAAATATATTACCTACAGAAGCGTTAAAAATTATGAACACATCATTATTTCTTCCGTATCTGTAATATGGCATAGGAGCATAGTATGGAACTAACAAATACAAAACAAACACATTTTTTACTCTAGAAAAAAGAGCTATTCTATTGAGCGATGAGCAATTTGGAATAGAATGCGCATACAAGTGACTCATATAAGTGTTTGAGAATTCTTAAGTTTCCTGATCTCTACCAATATTCCCTCTGTACATTCATGTATAAAACTATGAGTGATGAAGGCAATAAAGAGCCTATGCAATTAGTTTCTGCTCAAACTGGCCATCATGAATATTTGACTATGAACCGGAGTAAATTTACACTTCCCTATTGTTCGAAAACCAGATCCCAATATAATTTTCACTACAACGGTATTAAAACTCGAAATTCATTGCCTATTACCATTCGTGCCAGCACTCATTTTATTTTAAGTTACAGAAAACTCTCATTTTCAAATGAATAACTGATTACGAATAATTCAAGTACAGAACGTGAGCCAACATGATGAGAGCGCGTCTAGCTTTAACGCCCGGTAGTGTCGCCGGGTCCCAATGCGGCAACTTTTATGGAACAACAAACTCTAAGCATTCATGCTTAGGGAACATGGCTATGATCCCCATAATGATGTCATTAAATATTTCATTAGTAGTTCAACTTTCCATACGATAACTTCATTAAAAATACTTAAAAATGTAGTTTTCCTAACGCATTGTAAACTTTTGAGGCACAGTGTTTAAACAGTGAGTGCTCCAGTTATCTAAAGGAAGTTTTGATAAAAAGATAGCTGCATTTTTCAGTTGGAGATAAATGTTGAAATTGAATTTTCACGGGATTTTTTGGTTAATTTAGGAGAGGAAGAAATTTAAAATAGGGAGACAAGCTTGTTCAACCCACGGCGCAAACTCGAATGTCGGTGCAATTCTGCATCGAGTTTCCAAAACATTCCACAGTCGGTAAGATACACACGCAGTATTTCTAACATTGCAGACAAAACTTTCAAGAGGCATCAACGTACAGCAGTATCTTTTACATTGGAGAGTTATCAACGTACCCGTATACTATCTATTATATTATAGTCTGAACATGCAAAAGTTATCAACATACTCATGTAGTGTCACTTACAATACAGTAAAGAATGGTGAGACGACAAGCGTTTAACATGTTATTTTTCGTAACCCAACATTTTTCCAGTAATTTCAACGCCATATTATTTTGGTTATCCTTTCGCTGAGCAGAAGTTACCTCTTATTGATAAAGTCAACTGACCTAGCAGCTATTAATACATTTTCATGTTAAATAATTGTGAATACGTGCAGCGAGCGAGAACAATCGAAGTAAAAAATTGGACCATTCGAGCTGTCTTTCGTGTTCCCATCGCAATGAAGTGTAATCGGAAGCCCCTTCTGAGCCCACGCTCACCAGCCTTGGGGTCACCGTTTTGATGGTGCATTGCTGTCGTTTTCTGAGCAGGCCAGGCACAGCGAAAACAATTTGAGCATAGAAATATTTTATCATCGGATTGCTTTTATTTACTGAGGAGTATAAGTAAAATGATTTTTCAGGTAGAAAGATACATTATTTGTGTGTATTGTATGTCTTTGTAGAGTGCTAATGAATTTGGCAGCTTGTGTTCAGCCGAGCTGCCCATTTTTTACAAACAGAATCTAAAATACTTGAAGAGAAATTTGAATCTGTATTCACGGACCTCCTTATGAAGATTGTAGGGTGCAAGGAGCGTTAAAATGCTTTGAACATCGCATCCTTCAAGAAAATGGTGTCTGTTTTTTCCTACATCACAAAAAATTTAGCCGTCATTTGACACACTTCTTTGCCGACTTGACTTCTTATCTCAATTTACCACCCGTTTTACGCTTCAAACAACCTGCCTTAATAATTAATTTAATTTTAGGTGACAAGTGGGCTTGGTGGTACCGGGATACAACATCGCTTCTTAATAAGTGAGCTGAAAGACGCTCACCATGAAGTAAACATGAAGTGCTCATATTAAAGCAAGTTAGATGGCTTCATTTATTCGAGGGATAGGACGGTGACTCTGAAAATTGATGGTAGCGAGTTGCGTAACAAACAAATTTGCAGGCAGAATGTGTCTCTGTTAGGATTAAATTGAAACGATCTTGATTAATTCGTAAAACAATTATGAACTATAACAGATTAACAATCCATGAAGAAATTTTTCCGTGAATTTTGTGGAACGCACTAACGGAACATCGATATCACGACCGGGATTTCCTGCTGTGCAAATTCTTCCTTTAAAGTGCTCGGAGCTGTGGTGTTGTACAACCGCTCCCTGGCTCTCGGCTATATAAAAGTCTCTGCCGTCTCTTGCACGAGGCATTTGAGGTTCAGTCCTACAGGCGTGCTGACGTCAAATGCGAGAGGTGCGTTTACAGGACGAGTCAACGCTCAGCCCAGTTTTTTTTCAGGATTCTGCCGTCAGTACTGCATGATTACGGTGAACGCACGCAGATTTTGCAGGAATTGTGAATAAATTTCGTCTTAGTAAATTATGCATTTTCAGTGAAATTGTGAGTTTTATCAAAACAGTGAAATTATAAATGCTATGCTGAGATTCAGTACTGAAAAAGAAGAAAATTTTACCGCAGTTTAAAAAAATTTCTCGATAAAGTGTACAATATAAAACAATCATTTTAAATTAACTGAACTTCAATCAGACTCGTAAATCCTTTACATTTTATTTTATAACTTGTCTGCTTCAGGAACACTTAGCATGAACTTTTCATTTTACGAGTACGCAAAACATCCGCCACTACTCAAGAAAATGTGTTAGATAAAAAATATACTATATTAAGTAATCATTCGTCAGAACACTGAGTCGATGAGGCCGGTCTGCCTGCGCTGTCGGGCCTCAATATTCTGTACTTGGCGTGAATGAATTCTCACTTCTGTATTTGTCACAAAGTTTGTGTAACGCTAAGTTGTATATTTAAGTTGGGGTGTTGGAGACAAGTGACGTTTGACCCCAGTGAGGCGTTAATGTACAAGGTAAACGTGAAAAGGTAACCTAAGGAAGAGAAAATATGGAGGTCGTTATCCATAACCAACTCCACGCCCTCACTTCTTTTTAGAGGAGCATTTTTGTAAAACATCATGGAATGGACGACAGGAATAATTGTCCATATCTCACCTACAGTCATGAAATTATAGTCTGCATTTTTAAACGGATGAGGATTAATTTCATGTTGAAGGAAAGACTCTGAGTTATACATAAATAAATTTCATAAAACAAATGTTATATAAAAAATTGCTGTGTACAGTAGCAATGGTTGGGCGTAGTAAGCTGAGTCATGCATCACCATTATGTACACTGTACTATTGTACCGTAACATACGGCAAATATTACTTCTAAGGGTGACATCCTTCTCATCACAGATTGTTGATCTCATATCGCGATAGAATCATGATTTGGTCTCAACTCGCTGGTTCGCAGCACGGCGGGCAAAGTAAGGTTTTGGCTCCGCCAGTTTTACGTTCCGCTGCAAAATCAATTGCAGCTGAGAAAAAGATAAGTTTTTATAATGTAGAACTTCCCAATCAGCAAATTCTTCTAAAAATTTCACTGTCATTTCTCCATTTGATCTTAAGATTTTAACGCTGACGAAATTGTACGAGCTGACTTCATTAATGTGCACTTGTACACTGGTGCGTTGATGTAGAAACTATCGACGAGAAATTGTTTTCCAAACAAACAACGTGGAAATGAAAAAAGATTTTGGTTCGTTCTTGCTCAGAACAACTTCCACGCATCGTGAATGTATTGATACAAAGTCGTATCGCAAAAATTAATCATCTTGAGAACGTTAGAAATTTTTTAATTCACGAACCGCTGAGTTCGCCAAGCTGCTTGGTGATAAGTCCGCCATGAGAATTATTATGGAAGTATTGGACCAGCTGTCCAGCACAACTGGACGCCATGAGAGCACGGCCAGCCTGCAGAAGGGGAGGCTCCTCCGAGCGTCCAGGCCACGCACAGCGATGTAGGAGACGTTGTTGTGCACGTGAAAAGAGCGTTGTAGCCGCGCTATAGTCCTCTTCATAGTGGTTATGACAAGCAATTGTTCGAAAATCAGTTGCTTTTCCTAGAGTTTGACGACCTCGATTCGTATAACTAAGCGTTTGATTTATAAATTTACACGGTTCAATAAGCGCATGTTATTTACAAGATTATCCCCTTACGGGATCATTTATTCGTAAAACCAAACAATTTCAATAATATTCCAATACCAGATTCACAGCTGAAATCAATTTGTCGAAGGGTAGAACTTGACAGGGAGAGATTTATTATATTTCTAATTGGAATTTGCTGCAATGCAATGTGCGTATGAGCTGCTTGACATATTCCTTCAGGGAAAACAGTGCAGATTTTCCTCATTTCTTAAAAGCAAATAACAGGTGTATAAAAATTTCAATATTTCTCTATGCTGCATTCGATATAACGCTCCACTAAAGTGAGCGGTTCCTCGACAGAAATTTATTTCGTTCCTACGATTTCGAGCGAGGAACATGTCAGCCCTCTAATGTTTTGTATCTGCATGCCCCTCAAAGATAAAAAAATCAGTGTTGCTAAAACCTGTTTTAACTTTTGTAAATGCAGGCGTTTTCGCAAACTCGGTTCTTGTATCTAAGCATACACAGGGAGTTGGCCTGCGTCATTAGAGACAAAAGACGACGTGACAGCGGAGGCCGTCAGCTGAATAGCAGGCCCTGCGCGGCTGTGTTGTGTGCAAATCCAGAGGCTTAGCTCCGTTGAGTAAGCGGGATTCTCATTGAAGAGGAAGAAAATTTTGGTAGAAACTAAAAATGTGCGTAGCAGCACGTAGAGTGTGTTAGGAAACAACTGTAAAAAAACAAATATATTAAACGGTAACTTTAGTTTTCCGGTGCATAAATGTCTCCTGAATATTTTTATTCGTCTGCTAGCAGGAGTAAGAAAATTAAATTTCAACGTGACTTAGTTTCCTTCCCTGCCTGATGCTTCCCTGAATTTAAACCTTCTCGATCTAATGTAGTCAAGCTGCTGATCTAATGGAATGAAAAACTTCTTTGTAATAATACAGGTAGAAAACTATCCTTTTTTTCGTGAAAAGATTATTATTTTCAGCTGTAAAATGCAATTTTTCATTCGAAGACGAAAATTTTCAGGACACATGGTCAATGAATACCTCTTTGAAATTTCGTTTTCTAATGAATGTTTAGAAACGTGGATAGAAAATTACTTGACCTTCTCATTTTTTAAATCTTGAGCCACATTCGTTCATCATTTACATTCTGGGTTTCCCTCTCCACTCATTTCACGATTTAAAATGACCATTAGCCTTTTCACACTGAACTCACGGCTAAGAGAGTCCTTCAAACTGTTAGCGTTTGCATTTAATTAATGTTGTTTCTCCTCCCAACGAAGAATCAAGAGTTACAAACGCAAAATTAATTTCAATGCCGGGAAAAGTATTTCAACGTGATGTACTACGCATCCAGTGCTACACTACACGTCATAACACAACTCAAAGATCATTCTTCATATTAAAGACCGAATTCTGATTTTATGTTAGTTGCAAATTTTCCTCCGTTTTTTTTTTGTAGGCGAGAAAAATGCTCCGTTGTACCTATTCTGAAGTAACAAAAGCTTGAATTCATTCTGAAGCTTTGTGTTGAATGTGAGACGGCCAGCGAGTGGGGCTGCAGGGAGGCGCAGAGGAGGGCTTACGAATCTTCAAGCTCCCGGGGATGTGAAGAATTTTGTGCAATTGCGTTGCATTTGAGCTTTACTCGCATGTGTGTGTTCATCCGAGTCTGATTTTATTTTTTATTTATTCGTCGGTATTCTGTCAAAATGAAGACTGCTGCTTAGTTCTTCCGCTCTAATTCTCGAAAGAGTAATCAACACAAGATTTTCGCCAATTAAGGCCATTGTACTTGTCGCGGCGATTCATTCTAACCACATCCGTTTTCTTCACCAGGATTAACATTGACTTCTATCGAGGCAAAATTCATTCAAACAACGTTCGAGCATCTCACCCTTCGCCATGAACCGAACTTGGGATGAGAAGTTCTGGCTGCCTGAGGGCTACACCTGGGCCCACCTGGCTGCCTTCTCTGGCTCCAACCACCGCCTGCAAGACTACGTTGCGTGCTCGCTCTTGGTCGGAGTGTTCCTCTTCTTCTTCAGAAATTACCTTATCATTCCACTCATTTTACAGCCTCTGGGCTTTAAACTCAAAATTCGCTCGAAGCCGTATCAACCACCTCAAAATAACGACGTGCTCGAAATTTTATACAAAATCAATCGGGCTCGTCCTCCTCGAAGAAAACTTGAAGAAGCTGCCAGAAGAGTTAGTATGTCTGAAAGAGAAGTAGAAAGGTGGCTTCGACGCAAGGCGCTGTCGATGCAAATGACTACATTAGAAAAGTTTCTTGATTGTGGATGGCAAGTAATATTTTATTCTTGTTTTACAGTCTTCGGACTCTATGCAATTGTGTCTAAAGACTTTTTCTGGCAACCAGAGAAAGGATGGAAAAGTTATCCTTTCTATAACGTGACACTTGACCTATGGTGGTACTGTGTGATCGATTGTGGCTTTTACGTCACTCAGACTGTTCTGCTTTTCACCCAGGATCGTCGCCCCGATTTTTACCAGATGTTATGTCACCACGTTACCTGCGCGTTCGTGGGAGTCTCTTGTATGACTCTCCGCGCCGTGCCGCTGCTGGCTCTCGGCATCTTCCTGCACGAGTTTGGGGACATCCCGCTGTGTCTCGCTAAGATGTTTTCCTACGCTGGTAAAAATTCCTACAGCGATGCATTAGCCGTGACATTTGCTATCGTGTGGGTCTGTTCTCGCATAATTGCATACCCTCTCCTAGTCTTGCTTCCTGCGTACAAAGCAACTGCAATCATAGGGGTAGAGCTGTGGTTCGGACTCTGTTGGAGTCAGCTTTGTTCGACGGTATTTTTCATCCTTAACATTTTGTGGACCGTTGAAATTGTTCAGTCAATTAAAAGAAAACTTACCACCGATGCCCACATGACAGACGGGCGCTCGTCTCAGGAGGAGTTGTCGGACAGTGACCAAGAACAAGCAATCGTTGACTCACAGAAAGTATCTGAGAATCAAATTAATTTGATAAAACGAGTATCGACCCAGCAATCCACCCCTAGCAGAGGATGGTAGTTCATCAAATATTATTTCAAGATTTTGAGAAGTAAAAATTCTGTTTTTATCTGCCTTAGCTTGCGGTTGCTGTCACATTCGGCATTTGGCAAAACATTGTAACTATAGTTAATATTAGGTGAAGAATCTGAGCATTATGTCATCGGCATTTTGATAGACTTTACTGAGATACGATAACTTCTGTTGACATGTGGGTCGTGGGCATTATAAGCAGGGCTGGGAGTTTGTTTGGGGGGTAGGACTATTCACTCGCGATAGAGTTCAAAACCTGGAAAACTCTGCTGTTTAGAAATTCTCCGCGTTGAAGGGGACTCTCCTTCATTAAAATATTCGAGACTGATACACGCAGCTTTGTCAAAAGTCCTCGCGCTTGGTCTGTGCCACAGGTAGTTGATGAGAATCATTGATTCGCTTTGAAACTGGTCGGTAGCTGATTCTGCAGCGGAGTCGCTTCAAATGTTACCTCATATTTATGAACAAAACTCACGTATTTCATAAGCATTTTATCGTAGCAATGTTGTGACTGATTTAAATATAATTATCTTAACAAAAATGTTGACGTTTATTTTCAACCTTTCATATTTCAAGCTTGAAATCTTGATGCACTTCTTAACCGATGAACTTTACTTCACGCATGTACGTAATGATAAATGTTCGTCTGAGAGCATCCTACTGAGCTGCTTAAATGAAATGTTGTGGTGTGCTGTGGCGACGTTTGCCTGCACACCGTAACCTAAGATTTGGAATAACAGCAGCAATATGAGAATTTTTAACCTTGTGCTCATGATTTCTACCGACTGATTGTGATCTAAGTCCATTCTACTAACTCAAGCCGCAGATTTGAAGTCGCAGGTAAAAATGTAACCTACAGAGTGTGTCTCACAAAACCCGAACCCTGTTTTCAAAAGCAATTGATACTCCAACTCATAAGCTGATTTTAATTTTCGTTTTACGTTTAATGCAAAAACTTGGTCACTGCAGCACACTGAAAGAGATAGCAAAAACTGTTATTCGTACGGTTCATAAAGTTAAAAATGTAAGAGACGATGTCAAATCCCTTATTTCGAATTGAATTCTTTCAGAGAATTAATCGCATTAAGTTTACCAATAAGGCTTCTGTATCACTAATACCAACGTAAGAATATCTTAAACATTTAATTTCAAACAAATCCACGCCTCAAAATGCCCTTTCTAAAGAACCAATGAGTATTTTACGTCCCCTTTTATTTTTGTGAATTAAGAATATGTTTTCGACAAATTATACGTTTTCTATTACGCCATTGTTGTCGAGGACAAATTTCTGCCTTACACTGGAAAAGTAAAATAAGGTATTGATTCTATGGAAGTATTCGTGTTATTAAAAGTGATCTGATGCGTTTCCTTAATTATTAAATTTTAGAAACTAATCTTATAACAATTTCCACAATCTTTTTCAGCGTGTTACTGAGAACAACTTTCTGCAGTGACGTCTACAATTAGGACGAAACTTTAAAACTTTGAAATCTAAAGGAACAATAGGTTAATTTTGCAACAATTTTCACTGATTTTAGGTTTATAGGGTAAACTTTGTTGTGACTTTAACAGTGAATTGAAACAATGTCTAAAAAAATGGGTAGTTCACTTTTTTCAAGTGTCTAAAGTTAAGGAACAAATTAATTTTTAATTTTTCTTAGAAAAAAAAACAAATGAACGAATGAACACAATATAAGGTCATTTTTTAGCAGTGAAAACACTCATTTCGGATCACGGTAGCACACCGTCGGCCCATCCTACATTTATCATTGTGCTAGTGTAATATTTGCCCATTTACCATGTAATTTTATGAGTAAATCTTCCACAAAAGTTGAATTTCTAGCCATAATAGTCTGTCCTGATACTTCCATGAGCTCTCTGTGAGATTCAGGCCGTGACTCTTAGGTGACCAGTTCGTAACCTCAAATCTTTGATTCCTTAGAATGTCCATTACAAGTTTTGACTTATGGAGAGGAGCGTTGTCCCGCATGAACACAATCACTACTTACACCATTAATTCTCGAATTTCAACGTACAAGAGTATTGTATCCAATCCAGAAATCATACAAAAGATCATTACGCTCATCCTGTAATACCTAAATTGGCTGTTTTTTTAACCAAGTTGGACTCGGAACTTGCACTGATTCTTCCCAAAAATACTTTCAATCACTACTAGATATATTTATTAAACTTTGATCCATCTTGAAGAAATACATGGCACTAATTTTTTTCAGACAAACTGGCAAGCGATATAGTTTGTCAACCAACAGATATTTCTTCTAAAATTTGTGGAAAAACGTGTCCAGCAGTGAGAAAACGGCCTTTGTGAGCAAGACGACGAATGAAAAGATCCTGTCGCTGTAGTTTTTCTTCGTCTGACCTGAAGTGAGTTGACAAGTGTGGTTGTAAGCTCCACATTCGGCTCACGGCCTTCAGCAAGGCCAGAAATGTACTTAATGGTGTGGTTTTAATTGCGAAATTTTGTAATTTTGGATTCAACAGCTGTATCTACGTACTGTCGAACGTTTTGCCAATGTGTTAAATGTTGCACTGATGATAAACAACTGAATCTCTTTTATCTTGCCCTTTGAGAGTCAGGACCATGAATCAAATGAGAGTCCCACAGTTATTTTCATTGATGTTCCTTAATTTTGGACACTTGAAAATAAGCAAATTGCTCATTCATTTTTGTATATTGTTTCCATCGACCAGCAAAGTCACGGCAATTATTTATCATTAATATACAGCGGTTAAATCCAAAATGGTTAAAAATACGTAATATTTCTTTATATTTTGCACTTTTAAATCTTGTTTTCTAATTTTGGACGCTATTGGATGTACGTAAACGAAGATATTTAATATCATTGGGTAAGTTAGCGTATTACATACTTTTAACTTAGTTTGAGAAACAATTGAATTATGGTTGGACCCGTACTTCCGAATGGACGTCAAATGCGATGGCCCATTTGGAGACGCATTCACATTGGAGCCAGCTTTATTGATATGAAGTCCGCGAAGCAGAGAGTTGACGCAGATTGACATAAACCAGCGTCTTTTTGACTGCTACAAGTTGCTTCAGTAGTATTTGCAGTCAGTTTAAATCTGCTGGAGAAATATGCCCTGCGGTCCTCCAAGGGTGAAGAAAAGGGATCGGGATTTTGTGAGACACCTTGTGGGTATAATATTCTGTATTACATTATAATACTGAAAGCTTTTGAAGCTTTTTTCACTAAATTTAATCCGAATTCTATCAATCGGTCCTTATNATATTCTTTCTTCAAATTCGATCGCTGTTTCACCCATCACGTTCCTATCTCGGTTAAATTTTCTCGTCAATATTGCATGAATTTTTATCGGTGTAGCCAATAGGTCAAAAATTTTCATTGTTTCGTCCCTTGAAAACGCACGCCGCTTAAGCGTGCGAAAGCTTGGGCAATAAATACAAAACCCAGTGAATGTCTCCGAATATTAACCTACAATACGGATCCTGGGCGTCCCATATTCTAATAAATACTGAAAGCTTATCCATTTTTTCGTGCGCCTCCAATTGTTTGAAGGAGGAATGACAGGATAGGAAAAAATTCACGAGATCAAATTCTCGGGTGCGACTCCCAAATCAGCGAGACTAAGTTAAAAAAGGCAGTACGTAGCAGTGATACAGAAATTTACCTCATTCACAGGAAATTCACCGTTATTTTTGGTACCTTGAGGACAATGGTAACTTGATATTTAAAATAGGCATTTATATAATTTTAGATGAAGCATAAATATTCCAAATGAGTGAAACTATGTCAGAAAAGGCAATGATATAGAAAATTACAGTTGTGTATCAGTGATACAGCAAATTACATAATTTCACATTAACCTTCATTTTGGTTAACCCTAACTGTGACGGCGTGAGGACGTTAGTCTATCCATATATTTATATTTGGGAAATTTAAATTCAGTTTTTTTCTGAGATTAATAGTTATAAGCAACCGAGCTTTCGAACAACGTCGCATCGTTCTTCATTCAGGGCTGATGAAATTCCCAAAGCAGATTTCTCTGTTAACAATTTCTCGATTTTTTATTTTTTTTATTTTTACCAGGTTTTCAATATTTGGTTTCGGTCGGTGATGCAAGTTTTCAAAAGCAATTCAAATTTTAATTTTTCGACGTTTCAAATGTTCATACATTCATTTTCGAAAGCAAAATTGCTCTAAATAAAATGAAAATTTTGGAATTGAAGTACTACCCAACGGTATCTTATCAACAAGGGAAAAGTAAGAAATGATACAGAAATGATGCATAGTAAATGGGTGCAGCATGCGGTCGCCACCAGCAGATTGTAGGTTAATTTAGGTTGGTGCTCGAGAATTAAAATGGCTTCTTCAACGCCGAGTCTGATAGGGTATTGTAGCGTCAAAGAATGATGGTATTTCCTTCCATCATTTGACGGGTCAAGATAATGTTGTGTTTTAGGTTCATGAACATTTTAGGAGCACCTGAACCTAGATGGCAGTCAACCTTCGTCTTAGTCATTTTAACGAAACTTGTAAAGTTCTTCCTAGTCTACAATGCATTTGTCAGGCGATGACGACTCTAAGCCGAAGATTGACGAGTCGTCAAGCTTCAGGTGCACTTAAAATGCTCATGAACATATAGATTAGTAAATTTCTCGGGTTAACATCATAATCTAAATAGGCTTATTGAAATAAAAAATAATATCCTAAATGATTCGAGAGAGTAATGAACTAAAAACGACATGTCCTGAAGTGGCCCTCACCCTTCTTACATAAGTATTTGTAAGTAACATTTTTCACGAGCCGCCGTAGAGGACGTTACTGCGAGCAGCGCTGATATGCGGTAGTGTCGTAGATAGGATACTGACTGTCGTATAATATATTAATGTAATCTTTCATAATGGTAAACGACATGACAGTATTTTAGTTAACATAGTTCATTTATAAATAGTTGACTTCGAGGACACGACAAGGAGCTTTTTCCCTGAAAATATCAAATCATTTCAAGAATAAACTATGGTAAATCCCGTCATTTTTCAGGGTACACAAGTACTATGCAAACAAGTACTACGGGGTACACAAGTGCTATGAAAACATTTAATAATTTTAAGAATAAACTATGGTAAGTCCCGCCATTTTTTAGGGTACACAAGTGCTATGTAGGATTCTCTGGTTTTGTCCACTTTCTTGTGTAACCACGTAC
>VOMN01040363.1:0-12084 GCA_014899125.1 Orchestia grillus
GACGAATTTTTGTACAGTGGATTTTAGGAATTTCTTGTGGTAATTATTCGCTTCTAATTAACATAACATATACATACAATATGTATCATATGTGTATATATACGTACCCAATTTTTTTACTTCAACCCTTTTCCCGTGCCTCCACAGAGAACATTACTGCGAACGGGGCTGATTTGGGGCAGCGTCGTAGATAGGATACCGAATGTCTTATCATAAATTAATATATTTTAAAGGAAACTTAATCTTTTATTTAATAGAATATGATAGGCAGTACTTGGTTAACATTGTTTGTTCATGAATAGTTGGTTTCAAAGGGCATGATGAGGAGCAGCTTCACTGAATAAACCCATTCATTTTTACAACAAACTATGTAAATACCATCATTTTTGCCGAGGTGCGTATACTAGTGGTATATAATTCATAGAATGAGGTAGTCGTGGACAACGTAGGACATTTGACAATACTCCCATTACTTCACTACGAACCGAAATTTTTCATATGAATGTAATACGATTCGATATAACCCATGTAGTGAGTAGAACAGCACTATGTTATAATTTGTTCATTGACGAACATTGCTATCATGTGCTAGCTATTAAAATCCGAAGCTACCTCTATTTAGTTGGCAGGAGCCCCCGTAACGCCACATGTGCGCCGCCCAAAAAAACAATGCACAAGAACATGAGCGACGTCTGTGCCTGCGAGCCCTGCCTCTGGGCTGGGGTAAAAATAAAGCTGGGGCTGTACAGCACAAGCCGTCGCGCCGCCGTCGCTGGGGACCGTGCACTCCCCGGCCCCCTTGCTGGGGCGAGTGAGGCAGCAGCCAGCGCCCTCGTGGGTGCCACAGCACGGAAGATTTCCGTGAGCGACTGATTTTCTTTACTGCCATCGATGTTTGGCTTCATGCTAACGTTGTCTCACGAGGCCATGGCGAGCGTCTCCATGGTGATCATCACTCGGACACTACTGAAACTCTACTACTCATAATGACTACAGTTATAGTGTTAAAAATACCAATAATTATAATAGTACCCGTCGTGTATTTATATACGCGTATATAATTTTTGTGGGTAACACTTTTCACGGGTCCACATTAGGCACCTCGAAAGACACGACTAGGAACAGCGTCGCTGTTAAATCTGTGCAATTTAAGAATGACCTTTTGCAAATTCGTCATTTTTGGTCGTCGCACGTATGCTAGTCCAATAATAATAGTTGAAATGAAATTACTACATATATTTTAATCATCATTATTATTAAAAGACACTATTTCACTTTTGCGCGCAATGATTTTTCAAACACAATCTAGAGATTCAAGCGAGATTATTGCAATGCAAGCAGCACGATCTCCCTCCTCCACGCCGGCAGCCACGAGCACCCAACCAGTGTGGTGCGGTGGCCGCCAACCAGCGTGGTGCGGTGGCCTCCAACCAGCGTGGTGCGGTGGCCGCCAACCAGCGTGGTGCGGTGGCCTCCAACCAGCGTGGTTGTTTCCAAGAGTCGCTGGAGGCATCACAGCGTCCGTCCCCTCGCCCCAGCCCCAACCCTCGGGCATTTCCGACTTCTGTCGCTCCAGAGGAAATTATCCCAGAAAATGGGCAGGTAAAAATAATGATATCCTCGGGAGATGCTCGATCTTCCTCTCTGAAGTCAGTGCTGTAAGCAGCGCGGTGCTCAGTGTTCTCTACACGTAGACTTCTGCCCTCATACATGGGTCGTTATGAGAGCATAGCTCCCATGGATATGTGCGGTACCCCTGCCCCCCNCAGCAAGGGACTCTACCTCCCTCCAGGCGCCGCTGCTGCCTCGCAACTCATCATTTGCAGACCACTTGTCCGGCTCAGAGGTCACGCACGCGCGTCTCTTCGTTTAAGTCGATCACATAATAAAATAGAATTGAAAGTTAATCTTGACACATAGATGGTAGGATTAATACTGTACCATGGTTTTCTTCATTTGAACTGCGATTCTGCATTTATGTTGAATTTTACATTTATTGTTTCTATTATTCAAAGATTGCTCAGATACTAAGAAATAATTCAAATATTTAAAACATATAACAGACTGCGTTAAAGTTCATTACATTTTTCGATCTATGACCATATTTTGACCATATTTGCACTCATACTCGTCTATTGTCTGCTTAACTTCTCCGTCTTCAAATTTCATGCAAGGTTTTCTGGGGCCCATGGCGTACTGGCAGCGTGATGGCCTCGTAGTCGAGAGGACCCGGGTTCAAATCTCGGCTCAGTCAAGGCATTTTCACGAAACCAGGGAGAACTTTCCTTAGAAAAGAAAGTTTAAGCGACACATTACTCACGTCCCACACCACGCCAGTAGTTAGTTGTTAGGCATTGAAAACTCAACGGTAAAACGTGTTGGAATTAATAAAGGTTCTTTTTCCATCTACCATATAACTAGTGATGTTACCAGCCATAATAGCAGCCAAGGCACCATTTCATTTCAAGCGAGCCTAGCTCCGTTTCCGAATTGAGTGAGTTTTACTGGGCAATAAAGTTCAGGAATTTAGGTTAGAGCGCCCGTCGAGGGTGCGACGAGTGAGGGCCTGAGAGGGCAGGCGTCCCTCTAGCTGGCCTGCAGACTCAAGAGTGCGCTCTGAGGCGGGCAATTGAGCACGCAACCGTTGGCGGGTGGTGACTCATGAGGAGTCGCGCTCCCAGCGCTACTGCTGCAGCTCGCTGTCGCTGCATAATGGTTAATTCAACGAAAATAAGTTCAATTGATTCAATGGTTAGGAATGCTGCCCTTAACAGCGAGTGTTTCGTCAGCGGGGCATCGCATTTGTGGGAATTTGGCAGTTTGTACGCAATGCAACACCTCGCGTCAGGTCTGCCAGGGTCGAACAATTTAAATTAGACGTCCGTTCCTAAGTGCAGAACTTGGCGCTTTGAGAGACAGTCTCGGGACTTGGTGCGCACGCTCCCAGTTCGCTGCAGCAGGCAGGAAATGCGCTGCAGAATTAATGAGAAATTATGCGCTCTTTTATAATTCCGTTGTCGCAGTTGAAAATGCGTTTTAGAAATCCAGTGTTTAACGTGTACTTAAAATATTGTTTCAAATCATGTTGATACCTGAAAGCATAATGTGGTTCAGACAGAGCACCTCAACGTATTGATATTCAACGTCTTGTGCTGACGTACAGTATTTCCCCGTAATTTTCCCCGTAAATACTGCATAAATTTTGTCGGCATTGCCTATTTACGGCCTAGCATGTCATACGTCCAAAATTTTCGTTGTTTCGTCCCTTGAAAACGCACGCTGCTTAAGCGTGCGAAAGCTTGGGTAATCAATAAAAAACCCAGTGGATGTCTCCAAATATTAACCTTCAAAATGGATCCTGGGCGTCCCTTATTTTAATAAATATTTCATGCGTCGATGTATTGATGACTTCGCTTCATAGCGGCGGCACCCCAGTGTGGCCTAGGCGCGACGGCCGAAACATCTCTAAGTACAAGTAAGTACTGTACTTCATGCGTTGATGTACATTATTTCATGTGTTGCTGAAAAGTATTTCATGTGTTGATGTATGGAATTTCAAGTGTTGATGTACAGTGCATTAATATGCGTTGGTACTCAGCATTGCGCGCGTTAGTGGACTCCTGCCCAGCAACAAGCGCGTAATGAGGCGCCGACACACTATAGGGCACCGAATTGCAGCTCGCAACAAGCACAGGGACGCGCGGTGTGGCGGGTGCGCGGCCACACTCGGCACTTGCAGCAGGGCGAGACCATCATTATTATTAACAGACGGCTGACCATTATTATTAACAGACGGCTGACCATTATTATTAACAGACCTTGGCAGACGGCCAGCAGCGCACACAACGCAGCAACGAGCGTTGTAAATGGAACTGGGTGCCCAAGGGCTCGCTACTCGCTCGTCTGTCGTCTTACTACATCACGCAAACTATTTTTTTAACCCCATGTGTTGGGATTGAGATTCAACGTGGTTTCCGTTTTCGTCATTTCTTTCAACCCTGGACGTTTTGCATCGAATGTTTCATTTAAGTAGTGATGGGGCTATATTTTCTTTTTTTTTGATAGATTGAATTTTTTTTTATTATTTATTATAAATCCCGTTGGAATGTTCCCTGCTACGTGTGAATATAATGTACTGTACTACGGGGTATGAGAAAGCCTAGGTTATCATTCCACGGTAAAATAAATTCAAAAGAATTTTTCGCCCACGCGTTCCCTATTTTCAGTGATTACTATCGCGCGTCGAATTTAAAAAGGCTTAACTCATTTATTTTTTTGTTTACCCCAGTTAAGCGACTTATCCAACTAAACCCTGTTTGCAAGTAAATTTCTCACGTTAATTCGTATGGAAAAACTTCTAGAAATCCAAAATTTTGGCTGAACTTTCTAGCAATCCTCACGTACTCTTTTGGTGGCAAATTTTACAACGTAGAAGTCAAGGAAATAATTCAGATCCCCAAGAAGCTTTCATGAAAAATACTCATTAAAATAATTCATATTACGGAATCTACGTGTATAATGTATAGCTGATGTAAGGCTGGTGGCAACAAATTACATAGATTTTAAGCTAACCGTCCCGCTAGTGCCGTGACGCCAGGGCATAGAGGCCTCGCTGTGATGCCGTTGGCCTGCACAGCACAGACGCGACAGAGACCCGTCGGCTGGAGGCCATACACCGAGCTCGGTCTCTGTGATAGCGGGTGAGTTTGAACTCGGGGAGGCGGAGCCTCAGTGTAGCCTTGGATGGGAGGGGCTAGTTATGGCTCTCAGCTTTGTGTTTCTGCTCATTTGAAATATTTGAACGGAATTTGTTCGTTTTTCGGAGTGACTTGTTTGTCGCCATCGTAAGTTGAACAGATAAACAGGCTATACAGAAATGAATTTGCCTCCAGTGCAGGTTGAAAAGAAGTTTCTTACCTGAATTTTCTCGGCTTGAATATCAACGATGCATGCACGAAGAAGATTTGAAAAATTTCGTGAAACTGAGATATATCAACTTTCCATTGGAAGACATAGTTGGTAAAATTGAAATTATGGATCAGAAATGGTGGTTAAAAGACGATAGCACGAGCTATTATGCTAATAGATTCCTTTTTTCAATAGTAATCGTTTGAAATTGCTGAAGGCTATCACCTAATTGACTTAAATACCTCCACTGTTTTGTAAAATAGACAAAGTCCTAAGGAGAACACTCAGTCAAATAAATCCTAGACGTGAACACAGCATCTAATTTTAGAATTCATTAGCAATGCATTCCTGTACGCTTGAAAATATTACTTGCCAGTGTAGACATTAACTTCAAATAAAATACTGCTTCTGAAATAAAATGAACAAATGAAATAACAATATAATTCTGGAGAACCGAAAGAATTACTGACCTCTTCCACGTAAATTTTTTTTTCTAATAAATGTACTTAACATTATATCATGGCATATATCGAAACAAGCAGCAAAATTGTTTTCTTACATCGAATGTGCTTTGGCAGTTAGTTCTAATTCGTACTTCACTTTTGAAATCCTGCATCACGGTCATAGTAATAATAATACATGGGAAGACGCTCACGTAGGTCTCTTCTCATCAAATTGAGCAAAGGAGCAAACTGCCCTCACGACTCAATGAAAATGAAGCAGCTTCCAAAAAAAGTCCCTGAGCGCCTGAGGACGAAGTTAGTTTAGAGCAGCGCCTGAAATGGCGAGCGCCGATAAAGGCATTTAAGTTCCTAGCCCAATAGACAAGCGTTGTTTTAGGGCCTCGGCCGTGACGCAGTTACTTTAACGCTCCGCTTCAACATAACTTTAAATCAGTGACTTTTAGGGAGCGCTCACCTATTTTTTCTGGCCGAGTGAAGACTTTTTTTGCTGTTTCAATAGGAAGAGTTTCTGTGTGGCATCGCGAGTTCCGCTTCCCTAAGGTGAAGAATTTTAGGAAATGGGATATTTATTCATTCACGGTATCTATAATGGTTTTCAAGGCACGAACGGTTTTTGGATAATGTATACTAACATTATTGTGATGCATTAGTTAGATGGAAAACGAACGTTATGGACAAAAATTGAGGTGTAACGCGAGGAAATAGAGTTATGTCGTAAAGTAAATACTTTATAACTTCCTGCATTTGACGAGGCGATGAAATATATGATTTATGTCAATCTGATTACAAAATTTAATATCTACTCATTTTCACAGAAAGGCCTTAATTAAAGACAACAGGACGAGTGAAGCTGAGATGAAAGCAAGTTGATTAAAAAAGAAGTGCTGCAAAAGTTTACATTTTCTAGCCCACTCTTTTGCGAGTTGAACAGATTTTTTACAGGACAAATTCGGCCGTCATTCGGAGCTTCGTGGCGATGCGAGCGGTTCTCGCCAACTGGCACGTCGTGCAAAATAAGAACCGTCCTCCACTGCGTTACGACGAAGCCCATGACGGTTCTTAGGACCACGCAGACGGAAATTCAAAGGACACTTCTCTAACTACGGCGTGTGAGATTCATCTTTCAGTTTAGTCATATATCCACGCAAAGTTTCTGCTTGGATGGAAATAGAATTTTGCATATTAGGGGGTGATCATCGTGTCTGATATTCGAGTCCTCAATTTATGTAACTATTAATGCAGGAAACGAATGTATGGAATCTGTAAGTCTTCGTTAACATTTGTGGTGCTCTAAAGGTAACCTGACTACATCAAATATGACGTAAGCTTCTGAGTCCATTCAGTCCCACATAAAAACCCTGCACACTTGCCCCTTTCAGCTTTTCAGGGACGTTCATCCCATTCTTGTGGTCTAAGCTACGGCCGAACATTAAGTAAAATTTCTTTTTCTGAACATACGATTATTGCAGCATGTACCGCTGGAGGGCTAACTCCTCTAGTACTATATCCTTTTGATGCCCGTAGTAGGCAACCGCACCCGATGCTGAAGTGTTGCTCGTAATAGAGAAATATCTTGAGCCAAATAGAGTTTTCCCGTTTTTTGAGAGTATCTCTACCCTAGCACAATGAAACACATATGCCCAATCTAATGAATTTTTAGTCGGAAAGAGAAAAGCCATGCACAATAAGCATTCCTGAATAACCCTTTCAGCACTTTGAAATGTATAGAACGTAAAAAGAATTTCATCTCCAGAAATTTCGGCCAGTCTGTTGGCAACCGCGTTATGCCACGGGCTTCCGCCGAGCTGCTCAGTGAGCGACCAACCGCAGAGGGAGTAGTGCTGTGTGTGACGTCTCGTCTGTCGGAGCTCTTGCGATCTTTTCTTCACGCTAGAGTACTAAGAGAATATTTGCTTATTTTGTCTGTCCTTTAGCTCATTGTATTTCTCCTTCCGTGAATATTATTTGTATTTAACAACTCAGCCGTAGTCATTTAGTCCTGGACAGTGGTAATTTGAAATTGATTTTTACCTTGAATGAATTACGCATACGGCGCACTATTTATTCCTAATTTCAATTCATCAATCAATATTCACTGTCTGAAAACTTTTTCGCAGGAGGTTCGTTTTGTTTCCGTAGATTTCTAATGCGATGAACTTTTGAATTTCAGCAAAAAATGTTTTTCTCCGAACGATGAAATACTCAACGAACGAACTTTGTATTTTTAAGGCTGTGTAAGATACACATACGGAAGGTAGCGAGTGCGTTGTTTACTCACTACATAGCTGAAGAGTGGCACCAACACACGTCGCAGACTACGACACATTTCGACACAGCAGCGGACTCGCTTGAGCAGTCACTACGAAGTAAGTCCTTAATGAATCAAGAAGTCATTTAATAAATTCAATTGTCCTGTGCATTGATGTTACCCATAATATAGAGCGTCGTCTTCCCCATATTGCTATAATGAGGCGTGAATATACAGGGTATCCCACACAAATAGCCGAACCCTTTCTTTAAGAATATTTAATGCTTATATTTTCATACCTGATGGCATTAGTGGTACGGGAAACCACTATTGAGAGGGTTCGTTTTTTTTGTGGGACGCCCTGTATTTAGCCTGAAGTATCTGAAACATGGTTTATCACTTGAATAGAAAGGACAAACTGGTTGCATAGAATTCAGCACCGACAGACTTGAATCACGCGCCGAGCGCCCCACGTCCCACACAGGCGGGTTGCCTCCTGCCACGTCGGAGCGGAAACTTTTAGCCACACGGTTTGAAATTTTAGATGAACGCTCTGAATGTTGTGCGACGTGCGGACGGGCCAGCAGGCGTGGGTGGGGGTGTCCTAAAGCTCTGTTCTATTCAAACACCTGTGAAAGTGTTGTATCTGAAGCCTACATGCGAACGAGACTAAGCGCGAAGTATCCTGTAATAATGTGGAAATTTAACCCTTTCCCCCAGTTGCGCATTCAGTGTTCAAGAACTTGTGAATATGTTGTGACTTGAGTGTCGTCAAAGTGGGTCACTTTAAATTTTAGTTATCCTCTGATAATAGAGGAGTTTTTCCTATTTCTAATTTCATCAATCGATAATGAAGTATGGCCTATGTACGTTTTTCTTCATTTCAGTCTATCGCGATCGTCTGGTCCAGCGATGTAATTTGTTAAGAATGCAATTATTTCACTTGAAACTGATAAATGGATGCTTTTTTAGTTGCTTCCCAGTCATGAGTTGAGGACGCTTCCCTTTAAATTGAGAATTTAGGTGTGAACACGGGTCCCAGTGCACGCACGGGCCGTTTAGGTGTGAACACGGGTCCCAGTGCACGCTCGGTCCGTTTCCCCAGTGCACTCAGGTAGACAATTCGAGCTCTATACCTATACCTATGCATTGATTTCAGACACACTAGAGCGATGATTACGGATGCACTATGTTATTCCCACCGACGGAGCATCCTTAATTATATACGATTTAATCCACCCAAGTATTTTTACGTATAATTTTGTAAACTAGTAGACACGCTCGCCAAAAATAACGGGGGAAATTATGTTAATTTCTTAAGGTGCCCTCCTATTAACGGTAACTCTGTCGTGAAATAATGTTATTTTCATTATCACTGATACGGACTGCCTTATCTGACAGCCTCGCTATTAGTCTAGGAATACAAACCCGGGAATTCTCTGGTATCTAAGTCCTTGAGAACTTAACTAAGAGAAGGACGGACCAACTACGCAAGCAACACTGGGCTGTTATTGAACAGGGTAGGCCAAAAAAAAAATCCTTTTTCAAACACTTATAATTCTGTATTTAATGTCCGTACAAAATTTTATATGGTCTTATTTTCAGTTTCATTTAATGTACCTTTATTAGGTCAAACCATTCTGCTTTGATAAGAATAGTTCACGAACAGATAAACAATAAGTAAGAGTCGTTTTTTGCCATTGCGCGAGGCAATTCTTAAGACACAATCAATGTTTTTAATTAATAAAAGTAATAAATGTGTAGTATAAAACAGAAAAGAGGATAATACACTTTTTAAATTACAAATTTTGCTTTTTACTTAAACACAAGAACATAGCGTTTCTGTTATAACTAATAGCCACCGTTGTATTCGAGGCACTTAGACACCGGACTCTCATTCTTAGCATTGATTTTCTAACATTTCTGGATGGTTGCTAAGTCCATTAACATTTTGAATGAAGCGATGACGCAATTCTTCAAGGTCGTGTTGAGGCGTTTTATGAACATTATTTTCCAGTGATCCCGAAGAAAAATATCGCAATGGTGATTTTTAGGTCATTAGATCATTTCGATTAAAAAATCGCAATGGCGAGGGTATTTAAATGTGCCCTTGCACAATGGCAAAAAAACACTCTCACTCATCATCAATCTGTTCGTAAACTATTCCGATATAAATGCAAAATAGTTTCACGTGATGTAAGTATATTGAATGGCGGGGAAAATAAGACCATATAGAAGTTTCAACTGCCATCATTTACGGTGTTTTAAGTATTTGAAAAAAGGAAACTTTTTGTGGCCCACCATGTGTAGTGGAATTTTTGGATAGGGCGGCGGAAAGTGTGACTGGGGCTGGCAGCTCGTGCGTACGGCGTATGTGACTGGGGCTGGCAGCTCGTGCGTACAGCGTATGTGACTGGGGCTGGCAGCTCGTGCGTACAGCGTATGTGACTGGGCCTTGCAGCTCGTTGGTGTTGGCGGAGTGTGACGCAACCAACCGGGACCGAGAGTTAGACGTTCCGCATCAGGTTCCGTCTGACATGTTCCCATGGCTGCTGGTGGCCCGTAGCTCTTTATGTACATATCTAAAATGTGTGCAGGAACTTTGTATCACATTTTTAATAGAAAAATAGTAGGAAATAGCGACAGAACATTGAACTTGAACCTCTACGGAGAATTACCTCGTCTCAACGTGCCCGAAATTGACCTGACCAGAGACGGCCTCACGATTACTCGAAAAAGAAAAAACAAGAATACGTTTGACAAATTCCATTTCCTATCTATACATATATTAGTCGCATCTACAATTGTTTTCATAGAAGTGAACTGTAAGGGCTTCACCATTGAGCGGAAACCGTGAATTATGATAATTTGCACATTTTGTGACTGAATATTTCTTTAGAAAATAACACAGTCGTTGCTCCCTCCCCACCCGCGCCCTGGGGAGTCGTTCCAGTTCCCCACGTGGTACAAGTCAACAAATTAGAGTAAAAAATACACCCATCCCGGTCGTCTCACATCTCCCTGGGGAGGAGCAGCGACGGCTCCGTCCCCTTGGGGAAATTATTCCTCAGCAGCAGCGTGGGGAGAGACACGACTGCCCATTTGGGGAGCAGGCCTCAACGTTGGGGAGTGGCTTAGTGAATGACTTGTGCATTGAAAGCTCAGGTCTATATATATGGAACTGATATGCCTCATACGTGCTGCCGCCATGTATGGAGCTGACAAGTCTCATGTGTGCTGCCATGTATGGAGCTGCGAAATGGAGGAGAGTTATGACGTTTCAGGCTCTGACAGCTAATATTAGTAATCTGAATTTCTTAGAGAAATTAGACATTTTACCTTATCTAAATAATTCAATCTTGTCAGAATCAAAGATGACATTTAGCATAAGTATTCAAGTTAATTTTATGCGACGCCCACTGTATAAATTTGCCCACGAATGTTGACTAATATCGAATGCATTTTTGTTGTCTTTTTTTCTTACAGTTTTGCAAGTACAATCTTTGTAGATACAATAATTTGCTTGTATTTTTGTTCAATATGCGTAGCTCTAGCAAGGAAAATGCGTTGACTGCCTTCACTGCGACCAGCGGCTGCGTCGCATTGAATTTCTAACGACAAAATTCGGATGCGAACGTTCGAAGTCAGAGTTATTCCTTTTCATTATCAACTGACTAATGAATGGGGCGATGATTATATCAAATTGAAGTTCTTCAAAGAGCGCAGTAGCGTTGTTAACGTGCACAAAATCAAACTCACCATATTTTAATTTCAAAGCAAAAATGAGAAGTAATTTTTAAAATTATGAACCTATTAAGAAATTGAACCTATTCGTAAATGAGTCCTTATTTATTAAAAGGACTCATTATTTATTTATAAAAGGACGTCTTATTTATTTCCCTTGAGAAATAAATAAAAAACCCAGTAGAAAAATTAACCTTCAAAATGAGTCCTATAATACAGCTCAAGAATTGAAATAAGTTCTAGGATGTATGTAAATTTCGGCGGCTTTACATATCCTTTTCTAATGAGAGCCTCGTAGCAAACCTGCACCCCCTGCCCTCCCTCTGTCACGCCTGTGTTTGCACGATCCTTCCTCGACTAATCCAGCAGTTAGGGTGCCTTACCTCCATTATTTTCGGTAATTCCTCGAGCCGAAATAATGCGATCAGGTGGCATTAGATGCAACTGCGCGCGGCCGACAGGTAGGTGCCTTTGTCCTCCGCACGTGCCCGCGCGCTGCCCCGTGCACCCCAGCGGCACCGGTGTCCTGAATACGGTCAAGGCGTGGAATAATATCTCCTAAAGAGATCTAAACTCACCGCCACTGCTTAGCACTAATTAGCGCGCTCTATACCTGAAACCAGTCCTTCATTCCTCGTCCATTATTTGATTGATAATAATTTTGATTCTTCGGGGTGATTGGAGCGTTAACTCGATATAGTCCAGTAAATGTATAGAAAA
>VOMN01040366.1:0-10532 GCA_014899125.1 Orchestia grillus
TGTACGTCTGGTGCCGCCTGTGTACGTCTGGTGCCGCCTGTGTGCGTCTGGTGCCGCCTGTGTACGTCTGGTTTCCTCTTTAAGTTGAGGGTAGGAAACAGTAAACGTAGTCACTTTAATATTGAGTCCACATTGCCGCTTATCAATAAACTTCTTGTAGCTCCTCAAAAATCTGTTCTAGATTATGCATTGAGTCATTGTGTTCAAAGTTATTTGAACAGGAATTACCATTGATTTTGTTAGGAAGCTCAACGTCTACAAAGTAGGAATCTTAAATCCATCTTCCTGTAGTTGAGAAGTAACACGGTCTAAAAATGGAGAACATAATTTTTTTTTTACCTACTAAATCGTGAAATATCGTGCTTGTACTAGCCAACTTTTTACGTAGTTTTTTAAGTGCAAACAAGGCTAAGCTTACGCATTGAGGAGTGCATATGCCAGTAGAGAATGACTGTGTTACCAAAAGGGGCAGAGGAGCCCCCAACGGGGAGTTGAACGCGAACACCCGCCGCGACAAATCTTGGATGTTAGCTGATCTTACTTGGTTGCAACAAATGCCTGCCCTCTCTTAGTTCCATCATCTTTGCCTTTAAAATTATTGCCATCATTTTTTGCAAATTAAACATTGCAATCATTTTTTGCTAATTAAACATTGCAGTCATTTTTTGCCAATTAAACATTGCAATCATTTGCAAATTAAACTGCTTAACTTTGAATTTTGGCTAAGGCCTTCTGAGTGCATTCATAACATTTATGAAACTCGATGTATCAGCAACACGATTCTTTGCATTTATTTAGGATTAAATGAAGCGTGTGGGTTATTTTACCCGTAGAAAAACAGCATCGTCTCAGGACACGTGTTAAGCCTGTAATTGAGGGGCAAATTTTGACTGGGTAGCAATCTGTATCCATCAGTGAGAGCTGTGCTGTGACTGCATGGGATGAGGATATGATAGGAAGCTTTTGTGTTCTTGACAAAGAGCTGTGGTACCAGTAAATAAAATTAAAATATGTATAGGAAGCTTCTGTATCCATTAATGAGAACTATGTTACAAATGAATAGGATGAGGATATGACAGAAAACTGTATTCGTGAATGAGAGCTGTGCTATGGCTGCATAGGATTAGCATATGATAAAGAATTTTTGTATTCGTGAATGAGAGCAGGGCTGTGAGCTGAAGGAGTTGTCGTTATTTTGCCCAGCTTGGCGCGAACATCGAGCGCGTGAGTGAGATGGTGTGCGTGATGCGCAGAGCCGCTCAGCTCGATGAGCACCAGACCATCGAGTACCAAGAGCTGCTCTCCACGCTCGCCAGAGAGAACAGGGTGAGTGGCTGCCATCGTCACCGGCAGTGGAGTCATTTGTATTCTTGTACGCAGTCAACACTCGATTGTCTATCGCGACAAGCTAATCAGGCGAGTTATCTTTTTTCCGCAATTAAAGAAGAAGAGTGTAGGGTTTTCTCTTCGGAACAAAACTTGAACAGCTACGGGCTCTTTCGAGAGCGCTGAGGAATGTTTACTCTCCGTAAGATAGATTTGGGTGTCGACTGATCTGTCAGATTTGGGACCGAAAAATTTGGGTGTCGAGTTTCGTTGGATGCAAAATTGGTTGTCATTTCAAGCGGCCGAGTCCTTAACTAATTCGGGAAATTTTAAATCGTCTATATGCATATACATATAATCTCTATCGCTGTTGGTGACCTAGAGACTTTATGTGAGCGCCCTAGCATCATACGGTACCAAGCGCCATGCGAGAACGAGTTACGTCACTGCCATCACTCAACTTTTTCTGTGTGGAGAGCCAGTAGCAAAAAGCTCAAAAATAACTCGAGGTGACTCACCTCTACGCCTCGATGTCAACCTTGAAACGTGTTTTCTGGTGTTCTCAAGTTTTCAAAAACCGGGGCTTGTTACCGCATGTTTCTAGGGGCCTCACATGCCGTAACTGCCGCTCAAACGATTCAGAAAAAGTGGCGGCTAAATATGGATGGGCGACTCAATGGCCCGGTTTTTGAGGTCTCTGTGTGTGGAGTTTCGCCTCTTTGAATGGGCTAATAGCGAAAAAGTGCGTACTCTGTCAGCTTAAAGCGCGTTTCCACTCTCAGCTAGGAGAAAATGAGTCGTTCAATCGTATAGTGAAAAGAACGAAAGCATCTAGCGCGCCATTTCACGTCACATCTCGCAGAACTAGATATTCTTGAATGAAGGTATTCAGAATACCATAATGCGCATGGACGTGGCCTATCACGTGTTCGGTATGTGGCAAAAGATGCTCATTACTCTTATACGCTACCACGGCGAGTTTTATGGTCGAGGTTGTTCACAGTTCCATTGAAAGTATGATCATTCTAGTTCACTTTGGTGATGCGATGCCGTTAGCTTTTTGTGATACCTACTCGAGGTTACCAAAGGAAGCGTCCCTGGCTTCATGGAGTTCACTTCGCAGTACGTCACTCCTTCGTTGTATCGTGGTGCACGTGGCCCTGTCTCGGGGCATGGCGGTCTTTTGAAAATTTTCAGTGTGAATTACTATCGTGGCTTCCTCAGGGCATCACAGGTCTCTGCGCTGATCGGAATTTTGTTTAGTCTTCCCAGAAGATTCCGTGCATATCACGTTACTGGAAAGAGTGTTGAAGAGTATTGATGAAAAAGACTTCTAAGAATATTGCGAGGCTTTACAAGCGCTTCAATGTCTAAATATAGTAAAAAATATAAATTACCAACCATATCCTTATGAATCCCTTCAGCCATTCCTGTTTCTATTTCACTGATTTTAACTTATCTCATCTCTGCTCTGGGTTTTTTGGAACGTGCCGCTTGCGACAGTCGCGGGATCGCTGTAGTGTGAAATACCGCTTGCGTGGGATGTATTTTTATGCTTACTGTTATATTTTGGTGAATATAGAGCCGTGGGATATGATGGAGCGTTAAAACGCTTCGGGACACCTATTAATTTCTTAAATTTTATCTAAATATTCACACCGTTCTCTATACCGTCTGACTGAAGCTAACAAATCTGTCTGGATACGAAGGAATCTTTTTTGCTTAAATTATATAACGAGTAAATAAAATCATATAAGCATGGCGGATCATTAAATGGTATCAATACTTCATAATTCACCTGTGACAGTGACGAGTGTAATCTTTCTAATGTAATCTTATACATTTAACTCCTGAGCTTCACTGCTATCAGCCCGCTGAGCGGGGCATGGTATAGGCCGTAGGTAATGGGTTAGTTCGGTTTGCCTATCCTATGCTATGGGGACTGGCGTGCCTAAGAGAGCACTGTTAGGTTTCTAAAGCTATAAATAGGCCTTTGGGACTTCTAACATTCGTGCTTGTTTTGCTTCCTTCCATTTTCATGCCTTTGCTGATTATTCTTTATCTTTTCTTCCTCTTCTTTCTTAACTTGCTGTTTCTATGTGCTGGGAATCCTGTGTGGGAACACACTTTTGCGTAGATTCCACGTTTTTTGAAGTCCGTACTAAATGGTGCCTTGTTTTCGCTCTCTTGAGATTGCCTTCCATGTGGCTAGGGCGCTCTAACCTGACGTAAGAATCTAATCTGCTGAGGTCACCTCGGGTGGCTGCGGTGATAAAAATTAAGAAATAATGATAATAGTAATGGTGGTAATAAAATGCCAACAAACCGTAGGCATATCGTGTGCTTGGCGATTTCAACCTCTAGTACACCGTACGATTGTTTCCATTCACTCATTATTCATAAAAACTGAAAACTTATGTTAGACTTAGTGTTTTGTTTAATAATTTGCAATGCTCAATTTATAAAGGGTGAAATACTTATCTGAATTCGGGGTAATACGACCCTTCTCGTTGAAGCTCTAGTAATTTTTGCATTACTATTACTTTCCGCTGACATAAGCTTCGGTTTCTTATATATTCGTATGTCGCTATGGTGCCTATATCTTGAAAAATTCCCCTCTCAATTGACCCTTGCTGATGAGAATGAGACGTGTTTTGGTTGCAGGTGCACTCCAAATCTAGCGAGTGTAGCGTGCGATTGTTTCACATATGCAAACTTATGTTAATTGTATTTATGTGTCACTGAGGTTTCCTAATTTCAGGTAATTCCCTGCTCAACTCAAATAATTTCATGCAATTCTTTATTCAGCTGATGATAGGATTTATCCGGAAATATTCTGGCGAGTGCTTAGAATTTTAATCTATAATGTAAGTTACCCAATTGAAATGAGACTCAATTTTGGTGCAGGGACTGCGGGAGATGCTGCAGATCGCCGTCAAGTCCGGGTCTGTGGCCGCAGCTCCAGCGCGCCAAGACGCTGTCACGCAGACGGGAGTCGACGACGGCTGCTCGTCCGACACCGACACAATCAAACTTAATCCCAACTTCGGTGCTAACTCGGGGCAATTAGGTGACGGGGATCAGTCTCAGCGCGACGCAAAGAGACAGACCGATAATACTCAAACCGCAGCTTCCGACGCTACCGAGGGTCAGTTGACACAGCCAGAGTGTTCTCCGTCCCCCGACCTGCCCGACTCGCCGGGCACCAATAAGAGTGCCAGCCAAATCGACACTCAGAGCCAGTCTTCGCGTCCTGCTCCTATCGACGGTTCCTTAAAATCCTGATGAATGCTCTTACCTGAATAATATTCGTGCGTTATTCGTTATTTTACTATTTTGCTGAAATTTCGTAATTTATGCCTATTTATATCTTAGCTACGTTTACTGTGATTGCCTAACTTCCTTTGTCCTGGAACGAACAATCTTGTTCGAAGTTACTCCATTTTACGCTTTAGTTCCTTTCTACAAACTGAGCTGCAACCATGTTTTATGAATTAATATGTACGTCTCATGTACATCAGATTCTTTATTTGTTAATCTAGTTGGTCGATGGTCCACTTATCTTTTTTAAAGTGCACTATTTCTTCAATTTGGTAGGGTGAGAGGACTGTTTCAGAAGTTAATATCTACATTTTTACGAAAGTCTTTGATTCTCTGTTTGATCACATGTCTTCCTTAGGGTTTCAACTAACTAACTAACGCTACGCTATCGCGCAGACTATTAAAGAGCTGTCTTCTCTCCTTGCAGGTCTCGTATTCCCAACGCTAATAAACTCGTGTACCAGAACAAATATTCCCATAGTGGTTAAGCTTCTGCTTTAGGAACGATACTTTGAGGCTAAACGAGCTTTTTTAATTCTTCATGCTCACATTTTAATGTTTGTTAAACAAAAACTATTTCAGAGGACAATTACTTTAGATGAAATGGAAATCACTGCTAACTCTTTTGAACTATTTTGTTTTTATTAAATCATTTTTATTTTGTTATTAGGACGAAAAATTTGTGTATTTGAAAAAGTATTGAAGATGGTTATGTGATTTAATTTGTTGGCTTCAAACTGAATTTATTATTCGTCTCTCAATTTCTAGATGGTTATGATTATGTTTTTTCTAGATCGGAGACTAATTTAGCTGTTAAATCGACCGTTTTAACTTTTTTTTTCTGCAATGTTTACGATTGTTTTCAGTATTCTACTTTCAAGTTCGTGAGTGGAAACTTGCCATGAATGGCTATCTTTTTATCCGATGTGGGTCCTGGGAAATGGTTCCATTGGCTCAAGTCTGGAGCGGCTCGGTGTTGTGACGGCACTTCTCTTTGTGTGGTTTGCTAGAGATTCATTTACTCGTCCATTTTTTTGAGCGAGTTCAAAAGGGAACCATCTCAATACTCTTGTGTTGAAACTTTTCCTGTGTGCTTCTGCTGAACGTTTGCGTAGTCTGGTTAAGGTTTTCCTCACAATGTGACTTCCTCGATGACTCTACCTCGGAGTCTCAGGTAGTCTTTCCTTGTACATCAGAGAGGTTACAATCTAGAATGAAAATTAATTTTACCTGGAGAGGCGTGACTCCGACAATAGGCATTGCTGAGGGAGACGTTGACGTATCATTCAATGCGAGACATGAACGTTCAAGATGACATACACGTTTGAAAATGTGTACGAAATCCTGCCCTCTTATTTTCTTTCTAGGTTATCGAGTTCCTGCGCACACACTGACGAAAGTTTCATGTCAATTTGTGTACATCTAGGGTGTCCAAAGTGGTCAAGTTTGATCCCTGGGGATCGATGAGGCTGTTGATGAAGTTACTGTCAACACAGAAACTTTATTTTTATTTATTTATTTATTTTTAAGACCTGCCGGATCGGAAAACTAACGGTGACAGAAGGTAAAAGTAGCGGAAGTCCAGAAAGAATGACAGTAACAATTGCCTCCGTTTCTAAGTCAGGAAAGTTCTAAATCCGAAGCCAAAATGTAAATCAGAGCTGTTTACCCATGAAATTGAAGTTTTTTGTTACTTGGTCATCCAAGGTCTAGCAGAGAAGACGCTGCTTCTGCACCTTCGTTGTATGCAGCACTCTTCTTCCTCCACCCTTTCGTTCAAATCGTCTTTTTCAACCCTCTGCTTCCTAATCAATGCCACCTGCTTCGATGGAGGCATCGAGCAGAATGCTCTGATCTTGGGGATTGTGACATCAATCTGTTGTACCCAGTCATCACTCGGGATATCGCTGTGACAATGAAGTGGTTGCTGATTTCGGTCGCCGACCCATTGCTCATACGATGAGATTTTGTGTACCTTGACGACAACGAACAGGAGCAGGGCACCTTCGACAAGCACCACAATCAGAGCTTACTCCCTTGTATACTCCTCACATACGCAATTACGTCCGTCATTTGGTTCCACCACTCTGAAGAAGTCTGAAAAGTCGGAAAAAAAAATTTACTTTTAAAAATTGTCGACAGTTAGCGTGAAATTACGGCCAATTACGAGGAACAGCTCTACTTATAGGATTTGAAATTTGTGAAATTCCTCCATTTTGGACTTGGGCTTTCGCTCCGGCGAGTCTTGAGTGTGCTCACGGGTTGAAGTGTCCAAGATACCACGAAGGGTCATTGAGCTTAAAAGTTGAGGACCCCTGGTGTGCTACGAGGTGGAATTGAGCGATGTCGTTGCGTTCGCTCGTTTTTCCCAAGCTAAAATCGTTCGGTCTAGAGTACCCAGTTTGGAAGTTGCGAATTGAATAATTTTGTGTTTTCTGTTCCATTTCCAATACCCAGGTGCTGCTCGCGACGGTGCTCCATAATATCAAACAGTCTAGCAAGGTAGAGTTAATGTTAGCCACCTGTGAAGTAACTATACTTTAAATCGAGTTAAGATTTTCGAATAGCACTTCATCCTCCTTAGACCGAATCCAGGACGTGTCAGGTTCCTTTTTTATGCTGTGTGATTTGGGATACTTCATTCCTGCTCGTGTTGGAATTATTATTGTCTGTTGACTCCCGCAAAAATGAGAATTTCAATTGGTTTCAACCATTTGGGCAGAAGAATGCTAAGAATTAGCGGGCAATGCTCCTTACAGGGCAGGTATCTTAAATTCATTGGAAAACGTTCAGACCCACCGACCCGGGCCTCATTAGTGTGCGGTGAGAAGTGTCAAGTTTAATATTCTTTTCCCAAGGGAAGCACTCTGCCTGGGATCGAACTTGTTACCTCCTGAAGAGGAGGTAAGCACACTGCCAGTGTGCTTACCTGTGCTAGAAGTTGAAGGATAATGTTTATGTAGGAGCTAGGTGGGAACTGAACCTCGAGGCGTTTTCAACGGAGAATGCGCAATTTAATTTCGAATTTTGGTTTTTGCTAGAAAGTTAATGGGTTTGTTCTTGTGTAACTTTCTGAACATCCTAACTACACCTACCCTGACGTGTTCCTACAATTTTTACTTCCCCCAACATTTGATGCAACGCGTGTAACCTTCATTGCTCTATGTAATGGGTGGTTAGCAAGCAGGTGGTCTCCATTCACTGTAGTCACTACCAGGTTCAGCCGTTCAGGCCAAAAATTCGATGTTTTTCCCCACGTTATATCGTGTCGCTCTTGTTCATGGTTTTAACCTTTTTGAGTCTTCTTTTCATGTCATCGGTTTATATTCTTGGATCAGTCTTAATCGTGTGTTTGAACTGGCAAGTTCAGCTTTGCTCGATTTACTTGGCCACTCTCCAGCGTAGCGAGTAGCGTCGTCAGTATCCCCGTGTACCTGCTTTTGACGTTCATTTTGTTCCAATCGTCTCTCCACATGCCGTAATCAAACTAGTAGTTGATGTATTTGCTCTATAAAGTATATAGAATCACACTCTTAGATTCACGAAGACGAGTGCTAATATTCTATGCGTACCAATTTATGTGAAATATGTGACTATTCTGGAATGGGCTTTGGTGGCAATAAAATGGGAAGGCTTACTGATAATAATGTAGCTTTCCAGGTATTGATGTCAGGGAACTGACACAGGTAATTCATTATTCGCCGAGTAGTTAAACTAAGGTGTTCAAATTATTATTTTGAAGTAGAATAACAGCTAATCGTAAAATCCTGTCGAGAGTTCCCAATGAATGTTGTAGTGCGAAATTATTTTCCGACTCTAAATTAAGTGTGGAAGGCTTGTCCTTATCTAAGGGAAAAAGCTGTTCGTATTACAAAGAATTGCGCAATTTGTAGGACCGTCACGTTCTCCCAATATCATAATGATCACTTACATTGTTTTGTTCTACCCTTTCATTTTTGGTCCGAGGAGATGGGTGCTGTAGCTCTCAAGACTGCGCATTCTGAGGCCGAAATCTCAACACGTCAAGGTGCTTCAAGTCTTCGCTGGAGGGCAGAAGTATTGCACCCCCACTCTTATTCAAGTCAGCTGTTCAGCGAGGCCGCTTACTCAGCGGGGAATCGCAATGAATGGGCTCTGCCTTCGATGACGTTTACATCGGAATAAAAACCAATTACTCTACGAGAAAATCCGCGTGTATTTGAATTAAAAGTGACTAATAATCGGCAGCGTTGTTGGCGAGGTAGTCTTTCCTGCCGATGCCTGCAGCCTGCTTGCTCTGCATGGCCTCGAGTCTGGGACACGCCGTAATTCTGTGGCCGAGACCTCCGCAGTACGAGCAGCCAGCCTCGTCTCCTGCTACTCCTCCAGAGGTCGCTTCGAAGGATGCCAGCAGGTCGTTGCCATCGCCCAGTAATGATAGGAACTCCGGTACCTGTACAAGTACATAGGAGTAGTAAACGGAGGTTGCTAGCTCTTCCGAGTATGAGATGTACGTTGAAATAGGCCTGAAAGCTGCACTAACTCGTATATACATGATCAATAGATGAATGGTATCTCCATAAAAATCATGCTAACTTATTCACAAGAGCCCCTCGAGTGTTAGTTTCGTAGCTTAAGGCCTTGTTATTTTACTTCACGTTCAACTCTAGCTTCTAATGAGGGTAAAGCAGATAATTTTCAATTCAAGGAGTCGATACATTGTAATGCGTTCAATGCAGAACTGATTGGATTCTCTGCTCCAATGATGAGGGTGAAAACAGGAATGGGCACTTTCGACAAGCATCACATTCAGAGCATCCTCCCTTTTTGCTCCTGTTTGCGCCTCACATATGCCTTTACGTCCATTATTTGGTCTCGTCACTCAGAAGGGGTTTCTAGACAACCAAATCGCAATTAATTAATCACAGGCAGAACGAAAATCGAAGCATAACTTACATTCTACGCTAAGATTTGTTCAAGTCAACAAAGAGAGGAAGAAAACGCACCTTCTGCTTGCTTTCGATGAGGAGCGCCTTGAGATCGAGCAGGACACTCTCGTCGTTCGTCTTGTTGATGAAGGTGGTGGCAACACCCTTAGCTCCAGAACGGCCTGTACGACCAATCCTGTGCACGTAGTTTTCGATGTCATCAGGCATGTCGTAGTTGATAACGTGTTTAATGCCGGGGAAGTCGAGGCCTTTCGACGCTACGTCCGTTGCCACCAGCACGTCTTTCTCGAGTTGCTGCAACGCAGGAAATGAAGTGAGTCACGGAACACAACAACGAAATGCGTGCAATTCATGAAAGGTAGCAGAAACTTCGAATCTGTACATCGCAACATCTTAATTCAAGCAATGAGAAGAAACTTTCACCATCAAGTAACATCGTTCAAATACTTTCGCAGGTGAAATGTACATGCTGCGAGCGCGCACATGCATGAACGGTGGTGATTTCTTATTACGAATGATTGTTCAAAATACTGTTTTTAGTACTATGACAAATATTACTCGACAAAAATGAACTTAATGCGATCAAGAATCAGAGCACATAGCAGCACTGCTGAGACAGAGGCATTTGAATTTCACGGAAAGGAAAATTTTCCTTTCCCTAAACGTTCCATGAGCTCTCACTGAGTTACCTCCACCACGTGATACCCTGGTTCTCTCTATTGCCTCAATACTTTTTGTGAGAAAAAGGAAGGTACGAAATAATGCCCTAACTAGGACTACCTCGAATGTCGGCTGATTTAACGAGCAACCCTTACTTCGTGAAATCTCAATAGCACACTTGCCTCCCTAACCCAACACTCACTCCTCCCATATTTAAGTCTACTCATATTTCTGGCTCACTTTAACCATCCAATTTCATAACTTTTTCTCTATCAGACAAGTTGTAGTTGTAGTAGT
>VOMN01040367.1:0-15260 GCA_014899125.1 Orchestia grillus
TAGTCCCCATAGCATAGAATAGGCAAACCTAACTAACCTACCTTTACTGCCTATGGCCTATCCTATGCCCCCTGAGGGGTGTTGAGGGGGAACACGACCGACTATGACGTTGTGGAAGTATCGGTTGTATGGAGTCTACTATGACCATCGGTTAGTTAAGAGTCTGCGCCACTCGGCCTAGAACACTGGATGAATCGAAACGAAGAATTCAAATGGAATTCGCGGTACGTCAGCTGAGATGTTGCAGCGATCAATGAGGAACCTTCTACGCAAATTGGAAAAATGCATACGTAGAAGAGGACGCCGTCTATATGAGATAATTTTCAAACTTTCAATTACTGATGATTTGAAATCCTGTCTCTTGAAAAGCAAGTTGTAGGGGCTCAATTATTGTCAATAAAATATTTTTTTCCTGTATTTTTATTTTTATCAAGCTTTTAAAAAGTTCACGCTTCTCTGTGTATTTCCCGGTATTTTTTTCATTTCAGAACTAGTTGCCGAAGTATAGGCTATAAACCTTTGCATAATAAACAGAAAGAAAAAACTTGGATGGCCAACTGCAGCCCACAATGCTGAACAGTCGCACAGCCCTGCCACCTCCTCCGAGGGGACTAGACCGCCACCTTCGTCAGGACTTCCTCTCGCTAACATACGGCGTCCACAGCCTACATTTGTACTCTATGGCAACGGAATAAAAGCGTTGGTAACAGACGGCAACGGCAGCAGAAGATCAATTTGATTTTACAGTGGCTGTATATTTTTTCTCTGAAATAACTTGTACATGTGGCACACATACGACATAAAAGTCGTTGTTCTCCGATGTAGGCTTCTAGTATCTCGTGAATTTTTGACATCCTTTTGCAGAGTCACATTTATGTACTTTAGTAAAAGCATGATATTTTTCCCTCACATTTTATCTGTGAGAAAAGTTACATTTTAACAACTAGTTCCTAAAATATAAGCAAATTATAATGTGAAATTAACTTCACGCATTGATGGGTTGATGCAACCCGTTAAGTTTTAATTTACTCGTAACTTCCTACCAAAGTACGGCTTTCTCGATCGGTAAAGTTTGCTGAAGCACAATTATAACTTCTCACATGAATTTCTTGAATCATTAGTAATAAACGAATTGTGACTCGCTGCGTAAAGATTTTTTGGGCGAACCATGATACCCAAGTTTGGTGTACCTTCTCATTCGATTGAGCGCGCGTTTACGTATACTCGTCCTAGTCATCTTCTATTTTCTTTCTTTAGAAACAGAATAATCTTGTAAGATTCCAATGTCATTTTCTTATGTTTTTCTTGTATATTTTTTAACAGATGACATTCACTGACGATGATTTTACGAAACACGACTGGTCTCAATGCCAATTAAATGTTTTTTATCGCCTCAATTGTGTTTTTCTTTGTACAAGGGTTCGATTCACAACAAGCAAACCGATTTCAAACACATACCCGCATTCAGCAGCTCATCTCTTTCCAGAATTACGAACGTTCACTTTTATAATTGATTTCGTAACCATCGTCATTATAGTCGCCCTTTTATCAAACATAAGTACAAGCCGTGTACATGATCTCCCCGGTTCGGAAGTTCAAAGTGATCTTGTTCTACTCGAACCGCATTAGGCGGCACAAGACTCGTGACCGCAGCATGCGAGGCGGTCTCATCAGCCTCACTACAGCACCTCCGTCAACATCACAGCGACATTCGCGCAATTGAGGCAGCGGATGGGAGACTAAGCGCAGGATGAGCTCCTGTAATGGCCTCGTCAGACCGCGAGAATAGGGCGAGTAAGGCTCATCTCTCGATCACCCCGCTATCGTCCACTGATACCACATCGTTAGTGAAGATGCTGCACAAGGTCGACCAATACTCTCTACCAATAGATTTGTGCAATTATTGATAATTGTACCTATTGTAGCATCGTTTTTCTCAATTTTTCCATACGAATAGCTGTGAAGTCAGACTTGTGCAAGCACATACAGATGACGCACGCCGAAGCCATTAATATCGTCAACCTCTGCATGAGATCCTAATTTGAAGTTAGTAGCTGAGCGCAAAGGGTTAAGCTGGTTCACCTCTCGTCTCATCATCGAAGCGCAATCATGTTTCAATACTCAGTAGCCCTGCACTATATCCGGTCATAAGTTCATTAACGTTCCAGCACCTTTAGCTGAAAACGTATGTCGCCTTGTCTCTCTAGGCTACCTCAGCTGTAGTTAGGCCTGCAAGACTATCTTTTTTGCCTACTTTTCTTCTTTCAAGAATCACACTTCTATCTTTTTATCAATTCTTTGTATTTTCTTCTTTTTCCCTCTTAACTAGCTGTTTCTGTACGCAGAGGTTTTTGTGTAAGAACACACCTTGTGCATAGATTCCATTTTCACTATAGTTCATACTAAATGGTCTCTTCTCTTTCGGCATAACGTAGCATAAGTCGATAAAGCGCTGTATTATATAATATATTATTGCTACTCGAGTCTCTCTTGAACTATTAATAAAATCTCACAAAAAATTATTTAATCTATCAGTGAACTCTGATTTCCATGCTTTTGAAGAAACGCTTGTCTTGCCTCCATCCTTATTGAATAAATCCGACTACATAGGTATGTGGGCTCCATGGTGTAGTGGTTAGCATGATGGCCTCATAGCATAGAAGACCAGGGTTCGAGCCTCGGCTTAGGCGAGGCTTTTCACATGATCACGGAGTACTTCCCTTGGAAGAGGAAGCTTGAACCACACATTCCTCATTTCCCTCACATCACCAGGAGTTGTAAGGCATTGAAAACCCAACGGTAAAACGTGTTGGAATTAATAAAGGTTCTTACTCATGTTTGTTCACAAGGCCTCAAAACTCGCCGCGTCGAACATGAGTTAGCGCTCGTACATCCGTAGAGCACAATCTAGTCATTTAGCTACGCTGAGGCCATAAGTGCTTCCGCAATGGAGGACAGTGATATCATGCTAAATCTTCCTTGCATTTCCCTCCCATGAATAACGAGTCCAGGCACTGCACACGCGTCCTCTTACTCTTTTCTGAGAGATGAAGTTCCCCCATACGTACATATCAGCACGCTTATGGTTACATTGAGGTTGTAAAAAGTAATGTATTCTTTCAACAGTTTACTATTAACATAACAGGATGCTCGACTTATGGGAGAATAGGAACCAAAATATAATATCTTATTCTTGAGACGACTTAACACTTAGTTCTTATAATGAAATTGTGTTGCTTCCATTGAAGTGACAATTAGAAACCAACATACAAATAATAATAAAAGAGGACTAGAATCACAGTTTTGAGGCAACATTCAACTCAATACAAATGCTGAACATTGATCGCATTCATCAGTTGGAGTGCCACACTGTCAAAGCATCTTTTAAGCGCAGTGAAATTCCGAAAATTCTGCAGACGTCACATGAAAATTTGAGCATGACTAGTCCCTCTCCGCTGACAGAAACTACAGAAATACAAAATCATCTGCATGGAAAGCGAGTTAAAGAAGTGGCTACAGGCTCCCACAGCTCACACTGTTACTGTTCAATTCCCTGATGATTTCAGTGAAATATTCATCAGTCCGTTCGGCCTAATTTATTTAGTCCAATTCAATTATTGCGATAAAAAATGCAGCTCATTCCTAAAACTTAAGCCTGAGTTCAGGCAACATAGAAATTAAAAACATCCCAGCCATGATAAAAATGATTAGAAGAGAATAAAGGGCCCGCCACACGCGTGTGGAACGAGGGCTGCTCACTGGACATCCCTCAGTTGTTAGCACGTTTCTGAGGGGCGCCAAGTCTCCGAGGTCCATTATGACATGAAAATGGGATTCCCCACTAAGAATTATCCAGGAAAGTAGGAATAATCATATTATTACCAAGGTAAAATGAACTAGTCTTGGCATGAAGATGGGTACAGCCAAACGGACCTCATGGTAGGAGAAACGTCTACCTAAAGATTAATCATCATTGAGGAAAAGTAATTTTAATAAAACTTACACCATTCATCACTAAGGTTTTGGAATGGTCAGTCACATTACAACCTAGCAAACTGCAAGTCAGGCATGGAGTCAACCAATACCCATTCACTATTTAGTACATTTCAATCCCTAAACTTATTTACATTTGTGTCTACTCAGGTTTACATTTTAGGCATCGACGCCACCATCTACAGTGAGCATATGTATTTGCACAAGTGAATTGAGCAGAACACGAGCGCTCTGCGGATTTGACCACACCTCAGCCAGAGCGAGATGAGCTTTGCGTCGCGCACCAATGGCACGTGGAATACCGCTCTCGGTCGTCTTGACCGTAATGCTTGGAGAGCAGCACAGACCTGAGCGAACACATTCTACACATTCTACTGTAGGCCTGTTGCTGCTCTCCAATATCCCATAGATCATAAACTAACGGAAAAGATCCGATTCTTGCGTCATAGCAAGAAAGAGTTATATTTATATCTTCGATGCATTTCCCTCACGTGAACCAAGTCCTAAGCTAACTAACACCAGCGGTCTAGGCTCTCGGATGCCAGAGATAACTTCCCATCGCAACCATCACATTCCCATCTTATCGAAAGTAAAATTACAGGACCAAGAAAGATGAAATGCAAAATTAGAGCTAAATATCAGTACATATAAATAATTCATATCCGATGTACTGTGAAAATCTTAACTGCCAGGTTTTTCGAGACAAATTCTGAATAATAGATTTCTATTTAACCCTCGAATTAATTCGGTTTCTACACATCGTTCCCATAATTAATTAAATAATACACGTATGAAATAAGTAACGACACGCCTTACAGAAAAGAATGTCAGCAGTTATTGTCTAGGTTTTGAATCTCAGCAAATTTTTGTAATGAGAATAGTATCGCGTGCAAGTAGTAATAGTAATGGTATAGATTTCAGCGCTTCAGCGGCTCGGACTATGTCTCATCGAAAAAGAAAAGACCATTAAGTATGGACTGCAAAAAACGAAGAATCTAAGCTCTAAGTATGTTTTCACACAGCATCCCTCGTGCGTAAAAACGTCAAGTTAAGAATGAAGAAGAGGAAAAGACAAAGAAGAGATATCAAAAGAAGATATTGAAGGAAATAAAATGGGCACGCAAGATAGAAGTTCGAAATGCCAACCCATAACTAAGATAACCTAACAATGCTCCCTTGGGTCGCCAATCCCCAAGCAGAAGAGGTTGTAAAACCACAGCCTTTCCGTCACCAAACACGCAAACGTTAGATTTTTTACGCTTGACACTTTTTCACACTTGAAATCAAACAGTCGGTCACCAAAGTAGTCAAGAAAAGTTGTAGCTTTCCTCAGTTGAACACAGGACAAATTTCTTAAAGCTGAACTGAAACAACAGCCCGCAAGATTGGAGCAGCGGAACACCCCAGGGAGTAGCGACTATGTACAGCCATTTAGGGGCACAACTTGGGTGATGCGAAGAGCGGCCTCGAGCGGGCGATGCAGCGCAGGTAAGCGTAAATCCTGAGTACGACGACGCACTCGCTACCTCAACAAAAATTTACATACTTGTTATTTAAATAATCTTCAGCGCACCACTCTCGAGAGGACAGCAACTCACGCTCATAATAGGGTTATTGAAAAGCATTGCAAGCACCGCAAATGAAATTTATTCCCCCAGTCATCAGGCTGACCCGTTTTGAAGACAATAGACGCACGAGACTGGATGTTGCAGCATTTTACTTTTTTCACTAATCTATAGTAGGCTTGTTTATGCCAGTTCTCACACGTGGATGATGCACGTTTGATTTGACCAGAAAATTTGTCGATAGAGCTCCACTCTGAATCTTCTACTCGCTTCTAAACTTAGTCCTGCCTTCACTTTCCATTCAGAATCAATTTGAGACATGCCAAGACAGTTGCAATTTGAAACGACTTGATAATTTTTTATCAGTTCAAGTTCACAAGTTTTCCAACCAAGCGCAGTGCATTGACGACCCTCCTGTACCCTTATCACCCCAACTGGCGCTCCACTCTGTACGACGCTATTCTTTTCGCTAATGGCCTTCCAATGAGATGAGTAAAAACGATGCTGTTGCAGCCGGAATACTGACTTGCTCAGTTATTTCAACAGCTCTTGCCCTGAATTTTATATTTCCTGGGGTCGTTATTGACTTGTTCGTTGAAGTTCCAACGTCAAACCTTGTCTTTCTCATTCAACACTTTCATCATTGAATGTTGATCATTTACAATTATTAATATATTTTTGAACATTCAATATCATTGAACATTCAGCATCACGGACCACTATGCGATAAACATTCAACCATTATTGTTCATTGACAACTACAGAGCACTATGTTTTTTGTCTAGACGTACATGAAATACAAAACTCGATGGCATGATTTTTTACTTTGTGCGGAATTGAGTGATTCGCTTCCAGACTAGCCGTCAGCACCATTTGTGAGGTAACTTTACATTTCTTCGCGCAACACGGATTACCAATGAAAAATGTCATGAAACGTTTCAATCCGAGGCCTCAAGCATTTATTCCGTTTTTCCAAAAAGCTGCACGAGTGATGAATCAAAGTTTTCAAACAAAAAACGCTTCTAATACCCTTTTTTCACCATAAACCTTAATGACAACTTAGAAAATGTATTAGAGCGGTCATAAAGCAGCCATAAATTTCATGAGCACCTAAATACAAAGTACACACCACCAACACAAGATTCAAATTATTGTTTGCATCATAACTATTTTCAAACCCTTAGTACTGCAGCCTTGCTGCTAACCAACAGGATTCACTTTAAAATTACAAATCATGGTAAATATCTGAACAAAAATTACGCCACGAACATGCCCATAGCCGCCGTCAGATAGAGATGAGAAAACATTTCCACCTAAAGAAAAAATAAATTCAATAAAATACTGTAATTGCGAATGAAAATTCACTGAACTCAGCAGGAAGCACTCACAACGCAGTACGGTCTAGCAGCGTAAAACACGGGCGAAAGTGGTTTTACTAATTTGCTCGAGTCTAAATCACTTAAACTTCAGTTTATTCTGATGTCACAATGCACACTTAAGCGCATTGTTTCCAGATTCAGGCTCAAGACCTGACCAAAAGGCATTAGTGAAGACCTAGGAATATTGCCCTCAGCGCAACACAACTTGCCGCAAGTAGAGGCTTCCTGTATTCGATCATGGTACTCTAGTGCATGTGATTCTAGTTCGGACATAAACCATCTGTTCAGAAGGTGATATACGAAAATACGAAACGAGCTACGACCTAAACAACTTCGATAACAGTGATGACCATTCGATAGATATACTGTGTGAGATCTTTGCATAGCAGTCAAGCTTATACCTACAGAAAAAGAATCGCACGCAGCCACTGGCAGTGATATGGCATCATCTAGACAAATTTATCCATTCATTTACTTCCTAGCGGTCTATTTTAAGCTAGAAGGCAAAAGTATCATTTTAATGAAAATGTAAACCCACGCTTCTAAACTTTGCAATTAATAAACAGGGTGCAAAAGGTAAATTGAGACTAACAGAACTATAAATCAAACCGTATGTACATAGCCGAATAAAACGTGCAATAATGTTCTGAATAAAATTTCTTCATGAAAGAACGACAGGCGTTCACTAAATAGCCCTGAAATTGCGATGAAACTCTTCGTTTGATGGCCGACTTCGGGGCTTGCAGTGTTGTGAGGTTGATCATTAGACACTTTCTTAATTTTGTCACACAGATAATTTTCAGGAATCAAATCCGGAGAGCTAAACGGCCAAACCTATTTAGGTAAAGATGTATTTTTTAGTTGAGGAGGAGGTTCTGGACAGTTTGTGCCCAATGAGCGGGGCAGTCTTGAGCGGACATAACTTGGTTTGGATATAATTCTCCTTGACACAAGGTAATAAACCGTTTTTAGAATATTTGTACACTCAGAAGCGTTGATTTTAAAGTCTTGCTTCAATAAAATGAGAGGGCATGATTTTACAATCGCTTGTAAAACCTGCCAACACCATGACGGTAGCCAGATTTTAACTCGCCGTGACAGGAGCTACTTCTGATGAACTCAAAGCGATTATTTTCGAATTCCTGTAAATTTCAACCTGATTAACAACAAATTTACTAACTGTAAAGAAGCGAACCGCACCCTCGCGTCTCTTTAGACGGTACAATAACACTGAGCCTCTTTCCATCCTAATAGCCTTCGATCGTACAGTTAATATATTACAAAAACTTCCGCAGCAGGACTTCATTTTGAGGTCAAGTTTGACAGATTCTTTGGTCACAGATCCTACCTGAAAAATAGGAAAATTTGTACTTAAAATAGTCTCAATTTACCGTTAACACCTGTAAAGGTATTTACAGAAAATAGCCTGAATAAAGTTCTTTCCCTTAAAATTCAGAGGCCTTTCCAGAGCATCTCCTTGGCACCCGACTAAATTTAGGGTAAATTGGTCAACACCAACACTTCAACTTGTTCAAACAACCTTTGCCTACTTTAGATTTGTTAACATTAAAATCATTAAAAATATTAAGGGAACGGAAAACTAGAAAAATATACAAAATATCAAGTAGCAGCAGCAACGCTACATGGTCAGTAGCAGTGATACAAACAAAATGCAGGCCATCATTGGCTGACACAAGGTCGTAAGAAGCACATTTAAACGTTCACAGAAAACTAATAACAAGACATAGTAAATGCTGCATCACAGAATGCTAAGAAAAAAATTAATTTACATTAATAACCTGAATAGACGTCAGAAAATTAAAGCTATTCCCACTGTAACCACACAAAACTCAAAAGATTGGACAGTGATGCAAGTTCACATTGAAACATGGGCTTACATTAATAACGATGAAAAACTTCAAAGAACTGAGAAGTATCATAGGAGCGACACTCCCCAGCTACCGGGAGTATCACTCTGTGCTAGTGGAATACAATGCATAAGAATGAATCGGGCAGCCCGTTCGTTGGCCCATTAATTGCATTCAGTCTGTCGTTTGCAAATGGACTAACACGCCAGAGAGAACAGCAGCTACACAAGCATTTGGTAGTCCCAGAGAAGGTCCCTTGGAGCTCTGAAGCGAGCACGGCAAGACGGAGGCCAAATGAGATCACTCGTGACCCAACCAAGCGGCGTTGACGGACGCCACAGATGATGTGAACATCACGTGCCGAGGTGATGCGAAAGTCTCACGCTGGGATCAACTAGTGGTGAGATCTAGCGGAGCTGAAAACACGTGACGGAGTTGTCGGGTGGTTGTGGCGAGATGAAGCTGAGTCTTTGTGATGAAATTAAACCTAGACCAGGTTATGAGATGAAGCGTAGACCAAGTAATGAAATGGTGAGATGACGTAAGGGCTGGACGGGATGACGCCCGAGCCAGCACAGCCTCGTGCCGCACGTCACGCCATGGCCAAGTGGCGGCAGATGGCCGAGAAGCGGTCGTGTGTCATGCGCAGCAGGTCGGCGGCGAGCTGTTCGACAGAGGTGTAGCGGGCGCTCGTGAAGCTGAACATGTCGCAAAGCAACGACATGATCTCCTCCTGCACACGGGCCATGCACATGAATTCTTCAAACCCAATTTTGTCCAAACAACTAAATTGCCTCGTTGTATTAGAATAGGTGTCGGACAATCTATTTTCATCGACGGTTTCAAAGGAACATAATGATAAAGAGATAAAAGGTGATTTCCCTAAGGTCGCTCCGCAACGCCATTGGGTCACTCAGAGTTGAAGACATCGCCCAAGAAATTGTTCAACATTACATCATCGAACGTTAGACACTAGGGCAAAAATCAATATTGGTTGGCCGATGTTATTATAGAACGTAAAATTTCAAAGAAATTCTACTAAGTTATCTCGTTCAATGGTCAACTGAAACCTACTAAGCACTGAAGCCTAGATGTATATAAAAGCATATTCATTTTTGTACGTCTGCTTACCCCGTTTTTATTGTCCCTCCGATAACACGGAGAGCAAAATTAGCACATCACACGGAATTCTTCGCCAAGAAGACACAAAAGCAAAAATGCCAACACCTCGAGGCTGACAGAGACCCACCTTGAAGAAGCTGCAGACTTGCTTGAGCTCCTCGTCCGGCCCCAGGAAGCCGAGGGCCAGCACTGGGGAGATGTGCTCCGTGACGTCATAGAAGTGGGCGATAAAGCCGTCCTGGTGCTTAAGCAGCCGGCGCTTTGCCTTCAGAATGGACCACACCGCTGTCGACAGCGCCTGAAGACGAGTATACATGTTTAAAGAGCAGACGAGTTACATCACGCCAACCATTTCAGCAGCCTTAATTCGTCTACTTGTTCATAAGTTATTTCCACATGATCGCAAAGTAATTTGCAAGCAACATCAAAAGTATACAGTTACTTGAATCACGGGTTGCAAGGCATAGGGTCATATTTTCCCAATATTCTAAAAATGTAACGAAAAATATTAATAACAAATGCCCGGACTATTTCCTCACACAACAAAAGGGTTGGTCAAAGGTTCATAATTCCAAAAAGAAATGAGAAAAAATTGAAGTCATAACATACAACAGCTTATCGGCCCCTCACTCGTACAGCAGCAAAATGCATGGCATCCGGCTGCTGGTGGTGGAAGACAATCGTGAAAATTTTTGTCATGAAACCCACATAGAGCCTCGGCCCCCACGAGTGCAGGTAGTGGAGGTGGTCCCGCCCAACTGAGCTGCGTCAACCACAATCATTCATTACCAGCCTCCCATCACTCATATCTCATGCACGCAGCCTCGCCTCTTCCACACACAGATTCATACTTCCTACATGCACATTTCATTCGATTTAAAAAACGAAGTCTGAGCCTACCTCCAGTTCCTCTTTCAGTGACATTTGGTCCACTTATTCTCATAACCTCCCGTGCTCAGCCATTCTAACCATATGCCCAAAGCCCCCTTTTGATTAGCTCTAGCGGATGGATCTCTAACAACGTCTGTTTTTCTACGCCCATCTTCGTTTCTCATTCTACTAATTCGTATAACACCAAGCATGGCTTCCTAGCATCTCCTCTTTAAGACGTTCAACCTTCTCTCGTCTTCCACACTCAGACCCCGTGTTCCCATGTTTGCAGGCAATACAAAACTGTTGGAATCACAACACTTTCGTGCAGACTCCTCTGAACTTTCATACTTAAATTTCTTCACTGCAACACCTTTCTTAACAATTCCTGCACTTTCAATTAGCGGAAATTTAGATGTATGAATAAAAGGGAAAAATAACAGTTCATCTCTTTCTGAAGGCGTTCACTGAGCTGAGTTGGACAGAAAAAATAAGGTCGCAACACTTACAACTCAGGTGCAACACTTGAGCAACAAGAGCACAAGACAAGGTGCCAACACGTCACAACTTAAAGCAAGAGTGTGCACTGATCGCCTCCTGGACACAAAAGTGAATCTCTAGACTACTCACAGACTCCTTGAAGCTGTTAGACAGCCACCTGTTCTGCACAACAGCCGTGACGGAGGATGGCGGCTTCTCGAGGTCCTCGAAGGCATCGAGAAGGATGAAGTCAAGCACGACGTCATAGAAGGTGATGGCAACCACGCCCCGCCCTCGCAGCTCCTCCTCCAGCAGAGACCAGTCGCACTCGTCCAGGTACTGTAGCATGGCATCGTAAGCTGTCACTGCCTCCTTCGGGTCCTGTGATAATTGGTAAGTCAGGAATCTCTTACATCAATGGGTATTTAAACAAAGGTATAGCCTACATATAGCACCTGAGAAGAGTAGTGAATTGCCGGAAAATTTACTCATAGAATGAAGCTTAGAGTTTGCTTTATTAGTACCCCTACACAAGTCACAACGCATGGACAACAATTGCATAACAAAAACATTTGGCATAAAGTTTTGCTGGAGCCTCCGGACAACAGCTGCCAGGATCCAAGCCTCAGGCCTGGTGCTTTCAAAGAAACTTCTTTCAAATATCCACAAACCTGATACATCGAACAGATTCAATTCATTATTTTTTCCTCTATCCCCTTATTTGCAGCAATATTTAACTATTACCTCTAAGGCTAACACTCGGATTAACATATGGTACATCAAGGAATATATTAGCAACAAGTTACACCGTAGAGATCAAATAGAAATAAACGGTGGCTTCCGTCATCAAGAACCATCAACTTGTTGCCATCAAGGTGTGCGCATTTAAAGCATCCCAAGTGCTCAGTTATCTAACCCCTCCACATTTCATTCTCTATTCTTTTGATGCATAGAACACAGCATACCTACATTCTCAGACATATTAGACATACATATGAGCGCACTTTCAAATTCAGTATCATTTTAAATATAGAATCATAGTCGGGTCATCATTACAGCCAACTTCCACTTAGTTTAGTACTACAAAAATTGGTACATTTTTCTGCACCACTAATGGACATGACACAACACCATCACAAACATAGCTCCAACTTTATTGTCCCCGATGAACCCGTCCATGTTGTCCCACTCACCTTGCCTGCCTTGACCATCAGGTCTGCGATGATCTGCCTGCCCGCCTCGATGAACTCATCCTTGCCCCACTCACCTTGCCTGCCTTGACCATGAGGTCAGCTATGATCNCTATGATCTGCCTGCCCGCCTCGATGAACTCGTCCTTGCCCCTCTCACCTTGCCTGCCTTGACCATCAGGTCTGCTATGATCTGCCTGCCCGCCTCGATGAACCAGTCCTTGTTTTCCTGGTTGCTGAAGAGCAGCTGGGACGCTAGCCTGATGCAGTGCACCTTACACACGTACTCGACGTCGCTGCCGCACTGCACCTCTTCAGTCCGCAGCTCTCTGCAACCAAATCATTGAAACCATTTACTCAATGAACGAAAAACATAGCAAGAGCTCAAGGCTTGCCATTTTATTATTGTCAATTATGATTTATTGTAATGTGTTTAGTTCAAAATTGTGCATAATTGTTTAATGAGCATTATCAAAATGAAAAAAATATACCCACTTCAATGCAGTTAAGTAGGTTCTGTGTCCGTTCATATTCAAATTTATCCACACCCCTCAATAGCACATAATTTGCGCAAAAAGTGTAGCAATTATATTGATGAGCTTTTTCTAATTGTAGAACACTAAAAATTCCGTAAAACTAAATCATTTCTACCATACATTTTACCGCCCGTTTTCCACTGGTTTACCTACACGAATTGCTGGAGATTCTCCGAAGCAGAAAGTTACAGCCGCCGAGTCTTCAATTTCCTTTTCATGATCGCGCAATACCCAAAACAGAAGCCCACAAAGATTGCCAAAACCCTCAAAGAATAGAACTTCATGTACAACCGTCCATCATATCATTCGTAGCTACCAAATGTCCGAAATTGAACCCAAAAATGCTTCTCTGAACACAATAGGTGGACAAAGTTGAGGCTGCGTGCATTATTTAGGACTACTATGGAGGACGACCTCGTACCTGAAGGGGATGCCGTCTGACTCGTTGAGCTTGACGGCCATCATGTACAGGGGGTAGAGGCTCTCATCGAAGTCTTCCAGATCTCGCAGGTCGGCAATCTGAGAAATGCCGAGTGTTCCATGAAAAGCACCCACTTTGAATTGGGCGATGTTTTTGTGCATTGATATTTGAAAATGTCCTTTCATCATGTCTACTGTCTCTCTTAAATCAAATCACTGACTTTTTAACTTTTTAATAAAGATCATTTTGCGCGGAGCGTCGGTGGAGCAGCATATAATTGAGCAATGCGTTCTCATTGCGGAGACATTGAACTCGTACTTGGTGCAAGTCAAGGGGGACCTCTAACGTACAGTTGAACGTTGCAAATGTTCCAGTGAGCGTGAGAAGTTTTGCACAGCTATCGCTTGTGGCTAAGTCTTTAGATCACCGCCTCAAGCACAGACCTGAAGGTGGTAAAACGGTGCATCGTATGCATGTGGAAGTAATTCTATACGCAAACTTAATCGGTGGGAATCATCATGATCAACCTCAATAATTTGCCATTTTTGGGAATGGGAGTAAACTACACAAACTCATTTTACTTCAGCTCAAAAACATCACGAAAACAGGTTGCAGAAAATTGTTTCACGGATTAGACGCATTTATGCATTGCACGCCCCGAACATTTTTCAAGCAAGAAGTCACAAAAAGTTTTACCAAGACTTGACACCTCAAGGCAACATCTACCATCACTCACTTTCGGGTTAAGCGGTATGAGGACGGATGTTGGGGTCCTTTTATGGGGGAATGGGCCACGAAATAACCATCAAGCTGTTAGCAGCACAAAAGTACACACACCTCCACTCCACCCACTTCCACCCCGCAAGCCCAAACACGCGCACGCACAAACACACTCATATGTGTCACACACCCACGAGCTGCGGCCCCCAGCTGCCCCGCGACTCACATCGCCCTGTGCGGACACGAAGCTCTCCATGGAGGACGCCGAGGTGAGGGTCCGCCGGGCGCCCAGGTGGGGGCCCGAGCTCTGCGACTGGTCCTGCTCTGAGCTCCCCCTCCGGCGGAACAGCACTGAATGCTGCACGCAAACTGTTCCTCAAACCCAATTCTCAACCACAGCACAACAGTAAAATCTTGTTCGATACCTAATATCGTCTTTCTTCATAACCCCATTTTTGTTCAATCAAGCATAAACTGGTCCATGAAATGCTAATAGTAGTATCCAAAACTTAATGAATACAGCACATGATCAAATTATAATCAGAGTAGAAATGTTACCACAGAAAGCATTGCGTGCAACAGTATCAGAATAGCAAGAGTTGTTCGACCGTCAGAGTACACAAACGTCACCAAGGTTGTACGACTCACGCCTTAGAGCTCAAGACTCTTACCGCCCGCAGCAGCAGAAGGAGAAACACTGATAAAAACAACTCATAAAAAATACCAACAATCACACAACATCAGATATATTTCTTCCACAAAGAGCAAAGTATTGACGCAACTTTCCTCTCCACTTCCAACGCGACCGAGGAGATGAAGACTAGGAGCCCGATATGCTCTATGAAGTCTGCGGCCTTTCGAGACGGGCTGCAGCGGTAGCGACTCGAACACCTTATTTTGATTGTTCAGCCGGATGTTAAATATCTCAAAATGCTTAACTTATACCGTTTCTCTTAGCAATTTATTCATGAGTGCACACTTTACTACTAGACTTTCTTTGAAAGCGTTTCTTATTTATTTAAAATAACCCGCATGAGAGTTTTGTCACTCCTGTGCCTAGCCCCCATTATGAGGGAGTTTGTAGCGATTATTGGTCGCTAACTATGGCGTGTCCAA
>VOMN01040369.1:0-24468 GCA_014899125.1 Orchestia grillus
GAAATTACAGGCAAAAGTGACTTTGCCTGAACGAGATTTAGAAAATTGTGCTTGCCTTGCGTGGGAGATTTTGTTAAAATGAACTGCACACACACGCACGGGTATTGCGCTCCATAATTGTGCTTGCCCTGCTTGGGGGTCTTGTTTAAACGAACTGCACACACACACCCACGGGTATTTAATGAGACGTAACTCACGTAAGACTTTATTTTAGACGGGCACACAGTCTATGCCACAGACAGCCGTAGGATAAGACGTAACCCAGGGAGTGTACGTCTCACTGCGCTGTAGCGATACAGGCACACCTGCCAAGTTGGAGGCTTCTATGAGGTAGGTGAATTAATTTTTTTTTACATAGTGTTAGCCGTTCCCTGATCTGATGGTGACGCCAGGTAACAGGGAGCGTTGGGTGTGCCCTTCATTTTTAGAAATTGATCCCCGTCGAATAATATTGAACAAATAATTCATGGTATTATGCAACGAAATTCAGCATTCAATAATATGATATCGTTAAAATGCCTAGATGATAGAGTTGGCTCGATCTGACTATTCGACTGTGACAGAATTCCTCGTGTATGGCCTACGTGTGTGGTTAGTTATACGTATAATTTATGATTGGTAATGTACGAATATGAACAGATTTACTCACGTTTTTCTTCAAGAATAGAAATTAAGAATTTTAAGGTAGCTTAGGTATTTGCAATGTTAATGTCATAATTTTGAAAATGAAAATGCGCTCTGCAGTAATCTTCACATTCTTAACCAACAGTCTTATACAGGCAATTATATTCTCATATAATTTTGGGTATCTCGAAGACAACTTTGGGCATCTCGAATACAATATTGGGCATCTCGAATACAATATTGGGCATCTCGAATACAATTTTGGGCATCTCGAATACAATTTTGGGCATCNGAATACAATTTAGGGCATCTCGAATACAATTTAGGGCATCTCGAACGCCTCATTGGATCATCTGTGACTGGACGGCTTAGGTGGACGAGGACCACTCGTCTGCAGGAGGGCGGTGTGGGGACGACGAACAAGCAGGTAATATGACTTGACTCGTTTCTTTTCCCGAGTGCAATTTTATTGGTAGGACAATTTTTATCGTAAATTAATTGCGCACAATTGATAGTTTCCAAACGTTATTAAAAATGGGGATAAGTGCTCAGTATATGTGGAGAATTTCAATCTAACGTTCATCCTATGATAAATTGCGGTGTTTGGTTTCTTCACCGTGACTTAAAACTTGATTTAAAATTTTGATATTGGTAGCAGACGTTTGCTTCAATAAACGCCTTTAAATGCATCGGAGTGCATTGGTTTTCAAAATTCCTTACCATGTTTCTACAAATATCCAACGACTTGGCTTATGAATTAGTGACGCCGAGATGATTGCATCTCAAGCGGACGAAGTGCTACAAAGTTCAATTCTTTTTCTAGAAAAACATATTTTCGTATTATTTTTGGGTCGCTTAGGCCGTGTTAGCGAGCGCCGAGCGCCTATCGCTGTCAACGGGATGGTCAAGGCCCTGGAGGTCTCTGATGGGTGCCGAGACGCGAGTGATGGCCGAGGTGATGAAATGACGGGCTTTCCTCGGACTCTAGAGGCCGCAGCGAGGTGGCCGAGATCGGTGGTGCAATATGCCGCGGCGGCTAAGCGGCGCGCCGACGGCGGCAGGGCGTTTGCCAGCGCTCCAATTTGCAGTTTGTGGCTCGCCTCACCCCACTGGGGAGGTGTCTTCGACTCTCCTAGATCTGCCCTCAAGCGTCGCTCCAACTGCATATACTTGCCTGAGATTTTCCCTCAAATGTGTAAATCTCCTCGGCTTGTGTAAATTCTGCCGCCTTACTCGTGCGTTGCCTCAACCCCTGAAATTAGATGTGCGGGTGTCACACTGGAAGTGGTGCGAGCGCTCGGCTGTAGAGGATGAAAAATATACGGTGAATAAAATACCGGAGAAATTGCGCTCGGTACTTTAGGACTGCAAACCATGACCCAGCAACACGCTCGCGCGAACAGCCTGCAAAAGTGAGGTACTCCGCCAGCGACATCGCGCCGACTGGTGCCAAGAATCCATCCGAGATGTGCAGTAAAAACTTGCAAGGGAATATTGCCCAAGTTTTGTCTCAATTGAACCGTCCACGAATTTTCTTATGCCCTAAAACTTCTGTATTTGCTTAAGCTGAGGAACTGTGTTTGGATTTCTGTGCGTCGTGTCTTTGATTTTTTTGAAGAACTATTCAGCAGAGATTCAAGAAATACATTCAGCGTGCTAGTCTGAGACTTGAACGAAGGTATGGATAAATTAAACATCGACGTATGGCATTTGATACTAGTATACGACGTACCCAATTGGGAAAATCATTACTTTCATCGTGTACGCTGTGATATAAACTAACAACAAATTGTCAACAAACTCGAATAAAAAAAAATTGTGAACTAATACAGTTCTCCAGTAAGATGTCAAATTTCATCGTTCGTTTTCCAAAATGTACATGACTTTAATAGTGGTCTTTGCTTTTGTGGAAAAAGCCGTCAATGCCGAAGTGCCTCCTTAAGTCTGACGCTCTTTCCAGTAGGACTGAGCTGTAGTTACTCTGTGACAGGGGAACCTGGAGGCCTCGGTGGAAATACGAGTACAGGGTGTTCGGGACAAATTAGACGGTAATTCAAGTGCTTATTTCTTACATTGGTAGGAGGTGTTGACTCGTATTATGCATCATTTGGAAGCTTGTTCCCAGTTCATTCATATAAGTGATGGCAGTGGGAATATGGACTATTTGATGCCACTGGAAAATTGGACGACAATAACCTTTATCGTGGTCTTCGCCGGCCATAAAAATAATGAAATTATGGATCAAGGCATAAACTGGAGAATCACAATGGAGACTGCAAGGCTGTGGCATGTAGGAACGAGCGCAAAAGACGTTCTTATTGCGTTCTTACAGCAAAATTCATAAATTGCGTAGAAAAGTGTAGGAGGACCCCGGCATCGGGATGCGGGCTCGGGCGCTGGAATTGGACGTCTCACCTCCACCACGAAACTGGCACTCAATGAAGGCCTGCACTACAGCTCACGCAAGCGTCGTAGTGGTCTGCAATCTTTTGCCCTGAAAAAAATGGTCAAATTTATCCTGAACTTTTGGTAGCGAAATTTTATTTTCATATCGACAAAAAGCGCTTTAACTTGAAGTACCATCCGAGATATTCCGAATGCTGCTCACCTTTTGGCGTAAGTTACCTCGACAATAGCTTTATGTTTAACAGTTTGTTGAACGAATTTATAACTTTCGTTGAGGCGTAATATTTTATCTATTTCACTTTCTCTGAAGGAGATTCTAAATCTGCGATATTTATAGCTTAAGGAGAAAACTTTTGCTCGGGATTTTGCGCTCTGTTCTTACATGTAAAATTGATGATAAGCCTCTTACTCCTCGCTGTGCACGTCTCGACATCTCGGGTAATTAAGGAGATTAAGAGGGACTAACCTCGTGGAAGCTATTTCTGTATGATCTCGGTGTATTGTGAAGAGCGCTGTAATAATCTCGGATGGTTTTTTAATGCATTTGTGGTAAATGATTTTATGAAGTTTAATATTGAACATGTCGAAGACCATTTGGCACTGCAGATCCTCCTAAAGAACTTAGAACACTAAGCACTTGTGTTTAAAAGTAGGGCCATCAAAGTGGCATCCATTTTCAGTCACGGACTCTTCTAGTCTACTGCCTCTCCCTCCCTCTCCTCAAAGAAAGCCCGAGAACTTGTTCTGGTCTGGCAGAGACACTCAGGCGTATTGCCTCTTCAAGTCCGTACAACGTGCATGTCAAGCTAAGCTCTTCGATCAAGGCATCCGCATCTACATAAACCGAAATTTTGAGGGCAGGCAGGACAGGCAGGACAGGCAGGACAGGCAATGTTACCATTGCGAACTAACGTGCGCTCAGGGACCGGCGAGAAAATTCGTGCCCTAACTCTCGGGGTTACTGGAGAAGCGCGACTGAATAAGAGAAGTCTGGCATAGCCATCGGCAGGAGAATGTTATTTTGCTCGGATTATTATTTATAATCTCTCTGCTTCTCTTAACTCTTTATACAGAGCATTAAAACTGTTGTTGACTTTCATAACATTTACATATTCGAACTTCTGTCCAGTCTAGTTTTAACATCACCCCTTATTGGTCAGTAACCCTTCAAGGCTGATGTCCGTAAAACCTTGTTTACTTCAACTAACCTTGCCTGCTCGTCAGGGCACTTATTTTAACTAACCTTGCCTGCTCGTCAGGACACTTACTTTAATTAACCTTGCCTGCTCGTCAGGACACTTATTTTAACTAAATTTACGTATTGGATAATTAACATATTTATCATGCTGCTGAGCTACACCTGCTCCTCCAACTGACTTCCTCCAACTTCTTACAGCCGTGAGGCTCTTCTTCGGCATTATATAAAGTAAGATATTGTTTCTTTCTTCTGAATTGTGTCATGCAGTGTCTATAATCGTCTAATCTTGAACTTATTAATTTTTGTCTAATTTTAGGTACTTTTGTCTCCTATCTTAAGGAAGAATCGTCGTAAACTGAGAATCCAATCCCTTGAACAGATGAGGACTATTGGGCGGCTTTAATTAAGTCTCTGATCTGCTAGCATTAAATAAAATGAATTCTTTTTCTCCATTACCTATATCGGTGAGAATTTAACTGTAGCCGAACACTGGTATAGAAGTTATTCAAGTTGGCGATTTAGCTGTTTTTTGGTTTTCCTTGTCTTTCCAGTTTGTGTTGGCACCGTTACGTGTACGAAAACTTAATCTTTCTAGTCCTTTACTAGAGAATTGCTAAGGATTTTTGATGCCGATAAAGGATCGTTTCTAAAAAATGATTGAGACTTTATTCCTTGTTCTCACTTTGGTGCCAACAGAGCTGTACTTTCAAACATGACAATTACAATGACGTCACCTGGGCAGCTGATCACGGCCGTCAGGTGTCAGGTCACGGCCGTCCCTTCACTATACGCTTAACTTGCGCTGCCTCGCAACCATGAATTGTTTCCCGCATATCCCCGCCCTCCTCGTGAGTCGAACAAATGCTGTAATACGAGTCTCTTGAGCAAAAATGTACACGAAAGCATAGCGTACCGCACTGCTAAATTAAGGATGTCTGTAACTGCGAAGTACCAGTTGTCGTCTGATAATAATGTAGTTTTTGTTCGAAGGGTTCATATTTTTCTTGCGAAATAATTTCATTATGAGGGCGATAGAAAAAAGGATCATGGTAAAAAATTGTGATTAGAAAGTTTCGGCTCTGCACCAATCTTCAGCCAAAACCGCATAATACGTATCTTTATTGGTATAATCATACGAAAGAGAACAAATAGGAAAATTTAAATTTGAACCATAGGAAAAAATGTAAAACAGGACCACAACAAATATGCATAAAAACAAATAGTTTGTAGTACAATAAAAAAGTGATGAACGGTTTATTATTTGAAAAAATGATACCTTTGCATGTCGTTGAGGGACGACTGGAATTTATGTATGCAAAGGGTGGCCCGCAAGTGGGTTTAGAGTTATTATGCAGGCAACATATGTCCCTTAGAATAAATCAAATCATAAAATGAAAAACCAGGGTTACAAAAGTGCAATAAATTGCAAGCAGCAAGGAAAAAATATAAATCTAAGATTTGAGTGAGAATTTCGGTGCACATAACTGTAAACCTCCTTTTGGGTCGACCTAAAATAACTCTTGAATGCAAAAATCAAAATCGTTTGAATAAGAACCGAAAATATTGAACTTCGTGTTGTTGAGAGTTTTGTCGTAGGTACTATTATGGCAATGGTGCCCTATGGAAGAATGAGGAGGAGAACACAGAAGAGTACTGGTGCGATGACCGTAGCCAGCTTGTGCGGCGACCCTCACCTAGTGAGCTAAATGAGTTGAGCCCTCGTACTGTGATGCACAATGTGCACGGCTAAAATTATGTACGAGGGAGGGTCGCATGTTAACGGGCAGGACATTCTTGAAGTGAAAGAGGGCTTACAGCACGCTTTCTGCTCAAAATTATTTAAAAATTACTACTTGGAAAATATTTAGACCTAAGGTTGAAAAGTCTACGAGTTTCTCAGATTGGTACCCAAAAAATTGAATCATACAGTAAATATAGTCAGTATTCTAATTGTTAGAGGTCCTATAGCACAGTGTGCGAGGGCTGTTTGAGGACATGTTGTTTTCAGTCATTACACACTCGAATCATTTATATTATTATTTTCGTTTCAGATAACACATTTGAATAAAAATGTTAACCCAAGAAATCCACCCAGGATGATGCACACTAAATTTTCGGCTACTGTGATGGTTTTTGGAGTTGTGAGTAGTGAAGGTCATGTCATGCCACCTTGCAGTTTTCCTCAGGGTCGTAGGAGTAATACTACCGTTTATATTTACATCTAAAAACCGTACTATACCGTGAATAGAAAAAGTATCGAATGACTTGAAGCCGCAACTCAAGTCAGCAAGACTCGGCAGCTTCTGGAAACCCCTCAGTAACCCAAGATTTGTAACCACCGTATTTTACGATCATGTGACCCCCAATTTGTGGAACCGAAACTCGCCAGATTTAAATCTTATGGACTATTACGTGGGCAGCGTTGTTGAAAGAGAGACTAATCGACGCCATCATAGTGCTATAGGTTCACTGAAGGCTATCATGGTCCAGGTCATGTCCGAAATGTATAAGGACCAATTAATTCTAGCTTGCCAATGGTTTCGGACCCAGATAGAAGCAGTCAGTGAAGCCTAATGTGGCTTCATAAATTAATTTGATGACAAATTTTTGTCAATGATATTTGTATAAATATGATTTAAATATTTACGCTTTTTACTAAATTATTACTGCTTTTTCAATACACTAAAGTCCTCAAATAGCCCTCGCATCTGGTATGTATTCTACAAGAATGTATTGACTGAGTAACGAGTTAGGTCGGAAGCCCATTAGCATTAAAAATAATACAAGATAAAAGATACACGAATTTACAGGAAGGTCTGCGTTCTTGGAGTGCTCTATAAGCACAGACAATGAGAGTTAGTATGCTAGTTAACTTCAGCCTCATCCTGCAAAAACTAAAACCACCAAGTCTTAAGCCGGAGAAAGCCGGTTTCCTGTCAACACTCGTGTGCAACGAGTTTCCAGCGCGGTACACATTGATATCAAGAAAACTTAGTTTATTATCCTGTTCAAGTTCTAAAGTAAATTTGATATTTAAGTATTGGTTGTTAAACGAAACGCAAAAAACGAGCAAACATTGCATTTCTGCCTGAACAGAACAAAGTTATCATCTGTATGGCGTTTCTGACGAGCCTAAATTGAGGGAGGCAATGCTCTTACCACAAATTCTCGTAATGACTCCAATATATTTGCAGATATGGGCCCCAAAGGAAGCCCATTGCCTAACCCAGCCTGAAAAGTTCAGGCTTTCATGAATTACTAATCGCCCTCAACCTTGTGACCTCTCGCATGGACTAGCAATTATCATATCAGTTATAAAACTTAAAGTAACAGTTCAAAATTTCTCATCAATTTTGGCTTAAAATTCTTCTTCTAGTTTGCCCGATTATTTTTTTCAAATATTTTCTTGTGTTTGAAAAAGTTGTTTTCGTTTTCCGTAGAAAATTCACGAACTATGATCGACTTGAGCATGTAACGGTGCAGGTACATCCTCTTGCTTTCATGTATTTTTTACAAGTTTAGACATTTTAAAGTTTTGTCCCGATTTTTCCCCATAAGCAGCTCTATGCCTTAGACGTGGGGCTCCTTTTGGGGTCCACATTCGCATGTATATATTTGTGTCATTACAATATTTATGGTTAGAACAATGTCTCCCTGAATTTTAGCCAGTCAGTTATAAACGCTATGTACGAGTAGGTGACATATTTCTTTTGTTTAGGAAAAAATCTGATGCCTACTCTTTTTTGCATGACTTGAGCCGCCAATGCCCGAGCATCAAATTTGCTTTAGAACTTGAACAGGATAATAACCCAAGTTTTCTTGATGCCAATGTGTGTACCGTGCTGGAAACTCATTGCACACTAGTGTTCTCAGGAAACCAGCTTTCTCCGGCTTAAGACTTACTTATTTTAGTTTTTGCAGCATGTGAGGCTAAAGTTAACTAGCATACTAACCCTCATTGCTCGTGGCTATGGAGACTGCTTTATGTACGCAGACCTTTTGATCGAATTAATGTATCTTCTACCGTATTTTAATGCTATTGGGTTTCCAACTTCACTCGTTTCTTAGTTAATCAATACTTTCTTGTCGAATGTATGCAATAGGATGCCTGTCTATATTTACTGTGAGACCTAATTTTTTGGTTACTATCATAACAAGCGAATGAGCTTTCAAACCTTTTGTCTAAAAGTCTTTTAACGAGTCCTTTTTAAAAAATAACTTCGATCAACAGGGATACGCTCAAAGTTTCACTTTAAGAATGTACTACCTACTAACACGCGATCCCCCTAGCAATGATTTAGTAGCACACATTGGGCCTTTAGTAGCACACATTGTGCATTTAGTAGCACACATTTTGCATTTAGGAGCACACATTGTGCATTTAGTAGCACACATTTTGCATTTAGTAGCACACATTGTGCATTTAGTAGCACACATTGAGCATTTAGTTGCACACATAGTGCATTTAATAGCACACATAGTGCATTTAGTAGTACACATAGCAATTTAGTAGCACGCATTGTGCATTTGGTAGCACACATAGTGCATTTAGTAGCACACATAGTGCATTTAGTAGCACACATAGTGCATTTAGTAGCACACATAGTGCCTTTAGTAGCACACATTGTGCCTTTGGTAGCACGCATAGTGCATTTGGTAGCACGCATAGTGCATTTGGTAGCACACATTGTGCCTTTAGTAGCACACATTGTGCATTTAGTAGCACACATTGTGCATTTAGTAGCACACATTGTGCACGGCAGGATCTGGGTCCCACTCACCCAGCTCTTTACGCGAGGGTCGCCCAGCGAGCTGCCGTACAAGCAGTCATCGCAAGGGTGCTTTTCTATGTTCTCCTCCTCATTCTTCCATGTGGCAACGTTGATAATACTGCTTGTAATCAAACTATCAATACCAAGAACTTTAAAGCTTTAGATTCTTTTTCAAACGAGTCCAATTTATGCATTCTAGAGTTGTTATACATAAATGAATTATAATTACACCCGTCTCTCAACGATAGGCAAACTGCTAATTTTTTTAATATAGTCGACGGCTTATCAATTTATTTAAGATGTTAACAATATATTCTTTTTTTCGTATATATTTGATCTGACCATGTTTTAAATTTTTTTGTATTGCTCAAACTTGCAGTTTTGTTCATCGTTTTTCACATGAATATGTTAATAAAGATGTATACTGAGCTTTTTTTTACTGAAGATGGGTCCGGTCTAAACGTTTAAATTTGAATATCTTCAGATACGTTGTCTATCACTTGGTTTCAGCATTATTTCTTGTTAACTTTTTAAAACACACGAATGTTTGACAATGCATGCAATTTCAACCTAATCACTGGGATGTGGTTGAGTTGAACCTTTTCACGAATGTAACCATAATAAGCCCGCCTTTATTTCATCCTCAATATTTTGCTAATTGAGTTCTCCTAAACGCTGGTTGATTTGTGAGGGCTCTCTTTCCTGCTCCTACTTGAGAAAACTTTGTATTGAATTATGCGATTGAAGGATAAATTGCCCTCTAATACCCCAACCATTATACAAATTGAATATTTGGGTTCAGGCAAAAAGGATGCAGCGATTTGTATAATAAAATAAAGAAGTTAATTATTATACAAGGAAAAATTTGATACCGCGGTCAAGCACTCGTGCATTGACCGTGAACATTGAATCTATGCACATTGACCTTAGCATAGATTCCTTATTCTCTAGAGTCCATCGATACAAAGGCATCTTCCCTTTCGGTGCAAGATGTTCTGAGTCACTGCAGCGCTGCTACTTATGTTACTACTACTTCTAAGACTGAAGTGGTGTTAGCTATGAGAAATTTTTGTTCAAAATGTTTTACTACTTCAACTTTCGCTCACGGTGTCACGTTAATATAAGTCTTTAAAATTGGACTCCCCTTCTAAAAATCCAAGTATATGCACATGCTCTTTGATTTGGACATGCTATTGTATTTTATATCTACCGTCCTTCTAGCAACGGTTGTGGTGCCTGTTTTCGTATGTTCGTTTGAAATCGTGTAAGAATTGTTCACAACTCAAGTAGTGAAGCGAAAGAGTACGTTTTAGAACGCTACAACTCTTTTGAAGAAGCTAGTTTCACTTTCCCCTTCGAATCTATCTTCTTCTCTTCTCGCGAACTGCATCGGCCAGAACGCTGAGCTGCCTCTAGCACGAGGGTAAACGTAAGCAAAATTAATCTGCATTTGAAAGTGTGAAAAATTGAGCTCGGCAGCTTTACCAGGATAGTAAACGGCCAATTTCTCTTGTTTTCATCGGAGTCGCTGCTGCAATCGTATTTTTTCTGGCAGTCTGATATTGGGCGGCGTATTGGCTCTTCGATATTTATGGTCAATTCCGAGGACAGATCTTTGCGCTCGCAGTGTCTTCAACGGCGCTAACAAATGCATCGGCCTGGAGCTGTGCGTTGCCTAATGCTGCGTGAAACACAGGTGAAGCTCCTGCGTGAGCCCCCTGGTCGAGCGTACTCTGAATCCAGCTCAATTTTTAGAGTCCTCACTTGGAAGTCTCCTCTTGACTGTCTCCGTACAAGACAATGCACTCACGCTCGTCTATAGCGCTGACAAATGCGCCGTTCTCGCAGGCTGCTCTTCCAGATCTTCGTGCTCTGCTTTTAACAATACGCAGGTTCACTTTTGCCCAGGGTGCCAATTCAATCTTATTCAGTGCGCTATTTCCATTTTATATTTCTATCGATCGTGTGCTTCATTCAAGCAAAAATTGCACTTGAACCTTTGTATGCCTTCTGAACTATTCGGATATGACTTCCAGTGTGGGGTTTGAAATGTTTTAATAGAATCTTTCTAGAATTATTCGTGCGGAAAGTGAACAAAGCATGGATGTTGCTTTATTTTTCCGCGTACTCTGAGTTCCGAACGATGTGATGATAGCGTCGGCGGGGGTTCAATATCTTTTACAAGTGATTTTTGTTCGAAGCTTGGCTCACTGTGCTTGGCTATACTGACAGAGAAGTGTAGAACGAAAATTTTTGAGAGACTTCGATAGGGAAACTTTAAATTGAGGGTACCTTGACATCATATTGAATAGTAGTGGTGCCGAGTCGGGTCGGAAGTCCTTGTAATTTTTGTCTGCAGTAATTTCGCTTTATAGGGGATAAAAAATTTAACTCTAGCCAGTGCATTTCATTTAGACGTGCAAGGCGGTTGAATTTGATTTATATATTTAAAGAGATTTGAATTAAAAGAGATATTTTTACGGTAGCAGCAAAATGCCTCAATGAGCGTCCTAGAGCTCCACACAGCGGACTTCAATAGTACACCGTCTCGTTTCTGCTACTCCCGCAGTTAGCCTCGAAATTTGTGGGCCTGTATTTGCGTGATGTGAGGCTCTCGTCCTATGAGAGAAGGATTATATTATGTTCGTCATTCTCGTACGTATGGTAATTTTGATGCATTAATTAGCCTAAAGCAGCACGAAGAACTCGTGAAGGATTCGGTCTTTTTCGGGGTCCCATCTTCTGTCTGCACCGTATCATAGCCATTGACTTTGGAATTTTTTGTCTTATGCTGCATTTGACAAGCATTGAGACTAATAATCACAATGTAATATGTAAGTAATTTGTGAATATTGCTAAATAGAATTATGGTAAAACTGGTCTGTTTTGGTATTTATTTCAAAACCAGCATCCCAGTGCCGTCAAAAATGGTGCTAAATCTCACTTGAAATATTGTAATTACCTGCATAACTGATAAAGGTTGCCTACTGTGACACGCTCTCCCTGGTTAAGGATACCTACTCGAGAATCTAGACCCTTGAATTTTCTCCTTTCTAGGTTCTTCAGCAAGTAAAAATGAATGATTACCCGACCCAATAAGCAAATCCATGAACTTAGCATATTCTTATATAGCTTAGATTGATGTCAAATTTTGGTGGTCTGTACGCAGCAGCTGTAGCGGGTTGTTTTGCCATCAAGTCAAACGCGCTGAAAAGCGATTTGAGAACGTAACCGCACCAACGTCAGAACCGAAGAATTAACTTCTGTTCGCACATTTTATTGAAAGGCTGCTTCTTAGATCATCGGGAAAATAACTTTGTGCTCAATTTCTTCGTAAAAAACGGAATGCTAGAGAATATTTCAAACTGAACTGTGCTGATTTTCTCGTATTTTCTTCTTCTTGCATCGTTTCCTTCTCATTCTGTTTTTCTTTCGCCTGGACGAGGTCGGTTTTTCCTATGCACATATGCATTCGATGCAGTATCTGTGTCATCAGTCCCTGATGATCGTCGACTTTGGGTTGTTTCGGGAAGTGCTGGAGTACCTTGTCAGGGCCAGGGGAGCAAAACTGAATATAAATAATTCCTTTCATGTCAAAACTTTTTGTTACATCCCCCTCGATGTGTTCCAGTCTAGTGTACGGACATTAATAAATGCCCAGATCAGATTATGGTCACTCAACGTCTTCATACTTGGACTATTGGAACACACTAACTCGATTATCGAGTCGCAGATCATGTATTATTGTCGTTACGAATCTATCATGGGGGTATCACAACGTAAATATTCATGGTTAAGGTACCGTTGAAGTGATTTGCGTTGAGTTATGGCGCCATTCATAGAGCTCGATCTGACAACAGGTCATTGAGTTGGAAGCATTTATCATTTTTATGGGGCGCTGGACTCAGACAAGTCGGTAGCCTGTGAATTTACGTGAAGTTGAACAGAAAGCTATAGCGACCACCGTGCTCTGAGCGCTCGAGCTGCGGTGCGGCGGCGATTGTCTCCTCATGATGAGCACGTGCATAGCAAGAGGTGTACAGTAGAATGTCGTAGTTCAAAAGTCCTTAATAACTAGTATTATTCGAGGGAACTCTGACTCGCGAGATTTATTGTGAGACCGTATATGAATCTCTAATTCGTGAAAATCTCAAATCATACCAGATTTCTGATAGATTGGTCACTCAATTACCATCTGATTGGTCACCATCTGATAATCGTGAATTAGGACTGTGTTCTCTTCTCATATTGCACGAATCGATAGTCAATTCTATGATGTTGGTAATTCTAGTTATCTAGAGTATTGGATTCTTCGCTGAGGGTACATTTGTCACATAAAGTAACTGATGACATTCAAGGGTCGGGGAGTGTTTGAACTCTAATCCCAGCGCACGATATTAACATTTTTTTGGTGCCAAATTTGATCGATAGGACTTCTTCAGCACCGGTTTTCGAGAGCACAAATCAACTGTTTCTGTCAAAGAATACAAGTAGCAATGAAGTGGACTTAACCACTTAACAAATGAAATTGTATTTAAAAAAGTACATTGACTTTATGAAAACCATGAGAACAAACTGAACGGCTAAAAAAAGTACAGCTGAATTAGTGTACTAAGTCTCATGCCGGACTTGATGCAATGCCACGATTTAACTGTTGGTTCGTATTTACTGCTAAATTAGCGCCTTCAGAGAGGGAAATGGTAGGATTTTGTATTATATAGAGCCCTTGAAAAGCAATACAAGCAGAGCAATAGCTTTCCATTGAGAAAACTGGCCATCAGAAGACGGAGAGTTTAATCGGGGATGACAAATGCTGCCACTTTCAAATGCGTGTTTTGTCATCATTGGAAAAAGATTTAAGATTGTTTCCGAAGGTGCGAATATTCTGAGCTTTTACAATTGATTGGGCGTGCATGATGTGCAACGCAATTGCTACTGTGCAAATTTTCATAAACAAAGTATTCTGACATGTGTAAAATTTTCAATTCCATTAACATACGGTTCAATTTTCCGAAAATTTCATTGTTTGAGGGATTTTTCATGGTTGACTCAATACAATGTAGCACGAAGAGAAAAATAGTTCTTTGATCTGAGCCGTAACTCGTACAAAACTTTGTAAAATATCTTGGTCACAGGCGTCTTTCTAAATTAAACTGTCCTATTGATCCCTGAAACTTTAAATATCGAATTACCGGTATGTCTTACGCAGCTTTGGATACGATATTCCAAGCTTCATTTCAAACGTGCTTGATCGAGTACAACCCGGTCGCTTGGCTCAAGTTTGCGTTGCATTTGTTCTCTCAAGGACGTGCGTGAGACGGGATCGCACACACACACACACACACTTGCTTTCCATTGAGCCGGCTTCCTCCTTCGATGGCGAGAATTTGCATGGTGAATTTAAAGAAGTGCTAACCCAGTGCCGCCCGTAAGGACTTCTTGCTCAAGCCTGCCTCTACCGCCCTCAACTCGTCCAGTACTCGAGTCCTAGCGGAAATTTTCGGCCCGTTTGATCCTCGGCAAGAAGGAGCAGGTCGCTCATAAAATTTTATTGCTTCAATACGCGGACGTAAGTTTAGCAGCCATATAAGAGTCCAACGGTCAGAACGAGGCTTTACGAGGGCCCGAATGCGTCATACGGCCGGTAGCGCTCTAGCTCATGGAACAGAACTGCGCCATCTTATGTACTTTCAGTTGCGTTCCCGCCTCTTTGAGCTCAATAGTTTCGCTTAAAATAGACTTAGCCACTCACGAATATACTCAGGAGTGATGCGAGAGAGTTTTTGCGCTACGAGGATGCTAGACGTTCCTCATAAAAATTCAAGAAAGTACGTGGAAAGTTGACATTCATCTGCTGTCACATAAGTTTCCATGAAATTTGGCGTCATTATTTGAATATGTTCGTATAGACTAGAAGGAAGATTAATAGGATAAACAGAAAATTGCTGAGCTGTTGTCAAGTTCTGAGTTGAGTTGATTTCTGAGATAGAGTGGTGAATCAGTCGAATGTATAAATTTTGCTCCTCGCACGTATGAAGGGATGTTAGAATTTCGAACCACACCTGCCCTCAACTGTAAGCGGCAGTGCATTTGATTGCTTTGTACTGCAGCGATTGCTTTGGGCTGCAGGCGTTCCTCAAGAGACAACAGAGGATTCTTGACCACTCTGCAGCGTATGTAGTTACCTTGGGTGGAGTTGGAGTGCCCTGGGCAAAACTGAGGTGGCAACTTTCAGGAATGTCAGCTTTAGTTTTCCTATCTGAAGGAAAACACTCCGCATGCGCTCGAACCCGGGTCATGCAAAGTAGATGTAAGCATGCCGTCACTGTCCCAACGTAACCTCTTACACTCATATTCTTGCCCACGTCCATACTACCGTTAATTCCCTACTGTCGCTGAGAATAATTAGCAGCGAATATGCAAGGGTCCTTTCTAAATGCGCATATCATACATTGAGCGCAAAGCACTAATCTCTTACCTACTTTGTGCTATAAAATGTTCGTATGAATTGACGCAGCATTGACCCTCTCATTCAGATTTAAACTGATGCTGATAGTGTTCGGTGGAAACGTTGAGTGGAGCCAAAACTAGATAAGCACTACTCTGATGAAACAGGATATTGCGCAGGTCTTGTTCAAAAGATAGCTAGCTAACAGTGTCACGAACAAACAAACCTCCAGGTTTTGCTCGTTCAACAGAGCACACGTGCCGTGCTAAACTAGGCGTATCTCGACACCTGACTCGCGCTCTTATAAATACGCAAGCGTTGTTCCTAATTTAGGTTGGCGCAACCTGCCGAGCTCCTGACGCGAGCCGAGGGAGCAGACTCAGCCTTATTCCAGCTCATTTCCCGAGTCAGTTCGTGGACGGTGTCATGTCACCAGCACTCGCTCCGGTTTCCTCAAAAGATTCATTTTTGTGCGAAAACCCAATTGCCGAGGAAGGGCAGAAGCGCGGCAGCTCGTCTGGAAGCGAAATTACACCCGCCAACGTGTTTTCGCTCGGCGATCTGTAAAATGTCCCCGAAAATTGAAGACGATCTTATTTCTCTCATAAGTTAACTTGTCGATCGCACTGCTTCCAAGTGCATTCTGAAAGCTTCTGTTTTAGGTTCACATGGAATGAGATCTCGTGTTGTGGCCTAGACAAGATGTGATGGCTTTTCATCTCATTGATTTGCAGCGCCGTATTTAGTTACCTATAATTTATCAAACCTATGTACGCGGTTAGAGGATTTTATAGAAAATTTTTGGGGTTGATTTTTTTTCACCTTTTCGACAAAATTATCTCTTGATTGGTTTGTATCATTGGTTTGAATGTTAAATTGCCTGTGAAAGAAGTTTGAAAGGCACCAATACATTTTGGAGTGTTCTTAAGTTGTCACTGCTTTGATTTTTGAAAACAAATGGTAAAGAAACAATGTTTCATATTGCCTGCTAACAATAAACCACTTTTTTAAATCAAAGGCGCCAAAACAACTTCTGAGAGAGCATTGCTGTCAAGCATTTCCCTGCAATAGAAAGCGATGCCTCGATAATATACGTGTTTCTGATCCACGAAATCGCACCCATATTTCGAGAAAGACCGAGCGACGGTTCTAAAATGCGGGGGAAGCCTGAAATTTGAGGCTTCATTTGCGTCTTTCGCTCAGGCCACATACCGAAAAAGAAGAGCTTCTTGCGTCGTACTCCTATTGCCCTCGTATCTCCGGGGGTTAAATTAAGGCACCGAGCTACAGCTGAGGCAGCAGGCATCCATGCCTTCAACTGGAGGTCTCCTGAGGGTCTTTACTGCACAGTCTATGAAATAATCTGAGTGCAATCTTTTCTATCTCTCTATGCGTTGCGATGATTTGCAAGCCTGAACATTCCTGAACATTTTATAACTGATCCCCTGATTCTGATCAGTTATACGAGGAAAATTCAAAAAGTTCGTAGAAAAGCACCTAAATAATGATTTGAAAACATTTTGCCGGCAACGCACCAGAACGTTCTTATACCAACGTGTTACAACGTGTTCTAACATTAATCTTACATTGAATGTTACAACGTGGCGCCGCCATTTACAAGTCAGTAACCGTTCAAGCAACATGACCTCTGCCAAAATCAAGGCGACGACAAACATCAGATTCATGGTGATGCTTGGGTGAAAAAACAGCCAAATCATTGACTCGCTAGAAAAAGTTGATGGTGATAATGGCGCAAAGAGCTCCGCATTCAAATGGATTAGTCGTTTCAGAAGTGAAAGAAACTGAAGATGATCCTCGCAGTGGCAGGCTAGCTACATTAGTTCTGTGGGAAAAATTGATGCTTTCCGCGACCTCATTGAAAATGATAGGTGAAGGTGAATAACCACGAAAGCAAACAATTACACCAGCTTATTATAAAGGTATTTTGAGAAAGTTGTCCAAGAAAATCGCAGGAAAGCGCTCTGGGAAGCTGCATCTTTTCGTCTTCTTCCACCACGACAATGCACCCGCGCTGCGCTCGGCAGACAAGAGCTGTGCTACTCGTTTCGATGGGAAACCATTCGACATCCACCTATTGGCCCCGACTTAGCCCCATCCGACTTCATTTTATTTCCAAACCTGAAAAAGTCATTGAAAGGTAATCAGTTCCCACCAGTTGAAGATGTAAAAAGAGCTGCTTTGACATGGTTCAAATCGCGTGACTCTCAGTTTTACACAGATAGGCTTAAAGGCTGGTGTCGCCGTTTGGAGAAGTCTATTGACCTATATGGAGCACATGTTGAAAAATAAACCTAACTGTGGCCGTTTTCTTTAACTGTCCTTTTTACACGAACTTTTTGAATCCCCGTCGTATTCTAATCAACATTGGGAATTTGCGAATTAAGACTTCATGTTGTACTCATGTTGCATTAATCACTAGTTATTTCAGTAATGGTATTAATTATAGTTATTCAGAGAATTAATTTTTACTCAAAATGCACTAATTTATGACGATGTGTTCTCAACTATAATGAGTAAATCGAAAATCCATACTTATTTACCGTATTAGATAGTGTACGAGGAATGATGTACCTGTAACCTACAATATAAGCTCTTCGGCCAAAAAAATGTCACCTATTAACATGCGTGGCATTAGTAGCAGGCAACTGATTTGAGTGCTGGCGATAATTCTGTGTGGCATTGAGTCTAAAGGTGTCCTAATGTACACCTGATCGATTTTAAACCTCTCTTGCATTAAATGATTTCTTAATGTACCCGTAATACGTGGACGATCTTTTTGATTTCTATCTTGTAGTCCTAATTGGCCCTATAAATTTATATTATGTTCATATCTGGGAACTTAGCTCGCCAATCCAAATGTCTGGCACATTCAAATGATACCCATGCAATTGATGACAGCAGTGCTCTTAGGCCGGTCCAGCCGGCAGTTGTCATCCTCGAAAGGATCTCGAGAAACCATAAGTGACTAATTATTTGTCCACGGAGCTGGTTATTTCTAATCGGAGCAATTTGTTTGAGCCTAACTGCAACCTCGTTCGGGCACGGTCAGTAGAAAAACGAATCGTTCAGCATAGGAAGCAATATCGGAAAATGCTTCGAACTACCTTGGCACTAGTTAAAATACTTTTTTCTACTCATAGTAGTGCGTATTTTATTTCATGATTTTAATGGAACAGTTGCGCTCAAAATAAGCTTATCGAGTTAAGAGTCCAGCCGTGTTTCGAGATTTTCTGCGTGTGATTGAATCACTCCAGCTATAGAGATCAGAGGAGACGGCACCTGCAAGTTTCCTTCTTCTGAACTCAACAGTGTTCTCTCTACTACCCGACTCCCCGCATCCTCTTGGGGATATCACATGGAAACATGAAGCTGAAGAGTTAACGCTTACTGTCTTGGTGTACCATTGCAAGATCTAAAGTCGATATTTAACGGCGTGACTAAAAAGAATCTATATTAACTCCTGAAATAATGAAGCGATCTTAAAAATCGAGAAACAACAGATTACTGAGATTTATAAGAAGATTTTTAAATTACATTTTGAAGACGCTATTTTTCATGAGCAGTGACTGTTCATTACGGCACTGTTGATTTCAAGTCCAATTCACCTGATTTCTGCCTCGATCGATGCTTTGAGCTGATGTATGCAGATCTGTCGGCTTATCAGGGTAGACTATTCTCTATAGGTACCCTTCCTTAATGGTTCAATATCAAGTGAAACGAGTATGCCTCAGAATTTTGTCGATGCTTAATTTTTGAAAATCTGCTTGATATAATAGGGTTTGATAAAAAATTTGGTCCCGTTGTTAGAAACCACGCGGTATATGTGCAATTGTTGATTTTATTCTGGTTGTCGTTTCCATTAGAATTCGAAGTCATATCATTCGTTTCCCTCGTCATCGTTACTGTTCAGGGCCAAGACCACCTGCTACTGCGCTTTAAAAAAGGTGACGAGTTCTCATCGTTTTTTAAAGGCTTACATTTCTTTCATTGAAGACGTAATAATTTGCCAGAATCACGAAGGCGGAAAATTTATTTTCAGTGTTCGGTAGACTTCACCCTCAGCCTCTGCTCTTTGGCATCCATGTTTTCAGACTAAGTTTTTCTGCGTCTAAGCTGCAGCTTTTTGACATGCGAGGTTCTCTGTTGCTCCCTGTCTAGAGCTTGTATTGGCGTCAGTCTCGACTTCACCTCGTGTCCTTCGATCCCTGTCTCTGGTGTTATATTTACAATACCTTCGGATGCCTGACATTTGCGGCTTGTACCTAACGACGGTTTTCTATCGTTAGTTTACACTCTTAGATTTCTGACTTCAATCAGTGGTTATTTGCGTTTGATATTTTGCACTCGAAGTTCAGTCTCCTGCGATAGGAAAGCTTGTACTGGAATTTTTGAAAATGGATGCTATTGATTGTTAGGCAGGACTACCTACCACTCTTCAGTTATTTTTTGCTTCTTGCTGATATGATCGAAGCATTGTCTAATCTATTACCAAGACTCGTCATCGACTTGTAATCTCACCTCTTTGGTTATTGGATTCCTGGCTTCGGTGAGATGCTCGCTCTCTCGTTTGGAACGTTTTACGAGCAAGCACGGAGGTGTCCGTAAGTGAAAGCCCACAAATTTATTCTTTAGTGTATAGAAAGTGCTCGTTCATCTTCTCTATTGTTTAATCTTCGGGTTTAGGTCATGAAGTTCTGGGTGCTTCATCTTCCGAGACTTGGATGCTTGCCTTCCGGTCTCGAACCGGAACTTTTCAGTATCGATGAATGGTATTTTTTTTCGTTTTCTTACCTGATACCATCTACTGTATATCTATATTGAAGTGGCTACACATTTGTGTGACCTGGGCGAGAAGACCCGAACGACTTTCAAGCACTGTAGGATATGCTCCATTCTCGATAGTCGTCCTCATATATCTCATGACTAGCACTCTTCAGTCCTAGTTACGGTGCGTAATGGAGTACGGTATGAAATGGAGATGATTCAATGCAATACATTGTTTTCTTCTGAGTTGGCTCCTGAACAGAAAAACCGTCGGTCTCGATTTGGGTTTTTGTCTCGTTTATTTTCGGAAGTGCAGCGTCAGCAAGACGCGGCTTGCTAGCGATCAGCGCTTTTGAGTCTCTCTATTGCTGCAGTTAGCGTGGCCCTCCCAGGCCTTTGGAGCGTTCAGCAACACGTACCAGCCTTAGCACGAAGAGCACGAACCCAACATTTTGTCGATTGTACGTTGGTTGGGATTCAGTTTGTGAAGATGAACTGCACTGAGCCGTAGGTTGTGACTCCATCAGGTTTTTTTGAGCTACTCCAAAACCAGCTTTATACACTGAATGAGGAGATAAGAATAAAAAACTTCGTCGAGGTCCATAGTTCAAGATCAGGTGCAAAATTGTTTTTCATGCACTGAATCTATAGATTACGTAGGATTCCACCAAGGAAAGTGATGTTATGTATACTAGTGTATTTGTCAAGTTGGAGTATTCCTATACGAGAACTCATTTCATTGTGCATGACTATCTCTACATATTTCGTATACGACGACTATCGCGCGATTAACCGTTGTAGCACCTGGAATTACGAAAAATTACGCATGCATATTTTAAAATTTAAAGTGAATCGAATTTCTTTGTGTTTCTAAAAAAATTATAGTCTGGTAAAGTTGCTATAAGTCTCTCGGTTCGGGGAACAAAGATACGTTGTTGCCGCTGAGAACTCCCGACCTGATGAAGTGGCTGCCTAAATGACGAGGGCAAGTTCGTATTAATCCCTACAATAAAAGCAAAGACGATGAGCAGCTGATGTACGGGCTTGTTCTTGGAGTCGCGTGCGCTCGAATTAGGAGTAATGTGCGCTTGAATTTGAGTCTTCTCACCATACAAATATGAAAACTACGTCAAATCAGGTGACTTTTTCTGCTACCCGATTTATTTCCTTGCTGTTCTCGCAGTTATGATCATTTAGTGCAGATGCATGCAGAGCTTTCAATACAATACAGTGTGCTTTATGATAATTCACCTTCATTAATCAGTTAGTTCGGCTCGCTAACCATCATGAAAAGGCCGTTATGGACACATGTTCAACAGTTCAGATCATGTATCCATTGATACTCTGTAAAGGATGTTCATTTCAAAACAAATAAAAGAGTAGTAACTAAACATAAAAAGAAAAGACAGGGCATAAAAATGCCCAATTTGCAATGTATAACTTCTAGGTTCTTGAAAATCGTCATTTCGAATGATTTACTCTTTTCAACTAAATAACGCTTACATAGCGTTTGATATGAACAGGAGGCTTAAAAAAACATTCACGGTTTAATTCTGCTGTTGTCGTAATGGGCTAAAAGTGACCTGCACCCAGGGTAATATTGTATAAGTAAAATGTTAAAACTACACAAGAGTTAAAATATGTATCATATGTATACAAGGCGTTAGGGAAAAAAATACTAAATTTCACACCTACCAGAAAGTGGCCAACTAAACATTTTTACCTCTATGAAGCTTTGTATAAAAAAGTTTGGTTTTTAAGACATTTGTTGAAAACTTTGAGACTGGTAAATTTGAGATCATTCCAGAACACGCAGCAAGGTAGCATCTTGCTCACCTATTTGTTGCTGTTCGTTCTCTATTGTGACCCGTCGCTGGCAACATGAACCACTGAAGGAACGCAGAAATGGCAAACATGCACTTTGCTTATGTTGCGGCTGACGGTAGCGCCTGACAAGCAGCCAGCCTTTCCTAAGGTGGGTTTCGAAACCGTTACGTACCTGGTCTTAGGCTGTTTTCAAATTTGCACCAAAGACTACATGACAACGAGAGTTTTGAAATAAACCCAAGAAATACTGGTCGTCAGAAGCGTGTGGATGTTGAGGATGCAGGGGTAGACTATTTTCATCGTAATCCAAGAGCCAGCACGCGCGGAGCTACATGCAGCAGCTCCCTGATTATAGAACTATTGGGGGAGTTCGGAGAGTATTGAATTAAAATCATTATCGCGCGTATCACTTTCGAAAAATCGAAGCATTGAATTTAGAAGATTATGAACGTCGAGTGCAATTCGCAGTGTGGTACCTTAATAATTAATTGCAGAATCCCAATTTCTCGGAATCTGTACTATTTTCGGAAGAAACAACTTCCACCTGTTCAGGGGTTTTCAGATAACATGGCAACCATGAATAGCAAATGAACAACTCTCATATCGTGCGTGAACACTTTAGCATCAGAGGAAGATTTCGGGCAAAAATTGCAGTGGCTCCTGGCGATATTTGTGAAATATCATACACTTTCCACAATATCAAGCAGTCCTAAAATTGAAGATATCACAAGTGCATCGATATGGGTGATGGAAACTTAGAACAAGTTTTGTACGGTAAATGTATGAGTAAATTACTTATGGGCAGTTTTGTTTTCATATTCCTCCCTTTCAAACACGAAAAAGCCAATATTTTGAAAACTAAACTTTTTTAGAGGCTAAGTGTCTAGTTCGGCACTTCTAGGTGTGAAATTTTGTACCTCTGAACGCTCTGTATGTATGAAAGGCGACAATGTGGAAGTGCTCCTTTGCTATCGTAAAGTTCTGGAGATCATTGTATGTTCGCGCTATAAATGTTGCCCCGAGGAAATAATCCCGCTAGGTGCCTGCTCGCACCTCGAATGTAATTCAGGTATGATGCTGGCAAAATGGTATGGATAATTCGATGTAGTATATATTCAGTCGTCTTTCAAGCCAAGAAATTAATCCGATGCAGTTAAATGTGCGGCGTGTCTTGGATCAAAGCGTTGATCTTCCCTCGTTCTCAGCCAAGTGTGTCAGCCAGCTCTCGAGAGCGCTGCTGCTTGTTCGACTAAATTCAGCGGTAGCACCGTGCATTTTTCTTTCAGCTCAATTATCGAGTGTTTTAAGGCTACAAGTACGGTACAAGCTAAAGGAGACCGCTTTGATGTTCAAGCGTCGCCTGGTTTAATTATGCCATGTATATTCTTACCACGTTTCGCTTGTCTACCTTTCATAGTTTTCTAGTAAATTGGAATTTTTTATGGGTGAATCTTCACACGCAGAGCTGTAAACGGCTGGGCCCAGTTGGTACTCTTGGTAGACGATGCCCTCTCTAGGTGAGGTAGGTTCACGTGAACCTTCCTATTTTAGCCTATGATGGACCGTCATATCAACGCTCTGACGATAATTTATTCATGAGTTGTGAGGGCCTGGCCGACGAAGAGGCACTCCGTAGTGCTAAGATCGAAGCTATTCCCGACACTACCGCGTTCTACTCAAGGCGATCACGTCGTTTCCCCCTTAGTTGATGATCTACCTGAGCTAAGGTAGATAATATAAAACTTTATCTCTATGTTTTAAGGGCCCAGTCGTGTTTTGTTTTTCGCTAATTCACTTTAAAAAAGGTCAATATTCGTATGAATAATTACGGAGTTGAGTATCATAAATGTTGATATCTGCTGAAATTAACTACGCGTTACATTTTTGCATCGCAAATCCAAAGTGGACATCGCCAAAACACAATTTGCTTTTAGAAGATATAGGCTTTAACCCATTGCTAGTCAGTCCATCATTTTATAGGTCCTACCATTGAACTTAAAGACTAAATCCTTATGTGCATTTTCGAATAAACGTCTATTTTGGAGGGCATGGGGTAGTTTAAAAACCTCTTTGCCTTGTGAAAAATGCTGCCAAGTAGCACATTTATTGACTCTCGCAGTAGCCCACTGTTAAACGTTTTCATTCAACGTATCTCAGTTGATGTCTCTCCACGCAACAATTTTTCTTTTGTTTGGCATGCTGTCGATGCTCGCAACTTCGCATCTTTCATGCGCCCGTTCCCGGAATTCTGACACTGCCCGTCATGCCCACCCTTAATTAATGAGAGTGACGCTTCTTCTCGTTTGAGGCGATCAGTGATATCGGTTTTCGACAATTCTTGTAGAAAACGGTATTGGTTTATGCCTTTTCCCCAGGCAAATAAAAGATGGCTAATGAATCATTTATCA
>VOMN01040386.1:0-10302 GCA_014899125.1 Orchestia grillus
CGCCCCCGCCGCTTCCGCGCTCACTAGCCCCGTCAACCTCACGGGTTGGGGCAGCGACTCGCACACCAGCACGCAGGACACCACCCACAGCGCCTGGCGGGGTGGGGAATTATCCAAATACCTGTGAGATAACCTGACAAAATTTACCAATCTCCAGCTGCGATTTTTCCAGTTCTTCTCCCAGAGCAGGGTTTGTCATGTGATTTGAGTAATGAGGGGGATTGACCACCTCGTGTTTGGTGATATCTATCCAAATTTTACTTAATTACAATATCAGAGGCAAGTGGAATCCACATCTCATCCAGGGCAGCTGAGATGCATTGGGCCCAAAAAAGTTGAAACATTAAATGACTGAAAAATCTCGTGGAAAAAGCGAGGTAACTTATCACGCCCTGCAGTTGGCCATCCTGAACTACACGAAATGGTTTTGGTCTTAAAGGCGAACGACGAATGTTACATATTGTGGAATTTTAATTAATCATATACAATTTTGGTCACAATTGACACACTACAGTGAAATGCAAATAAATTTTGGGGTCCCATTCAGCCTCCCCCACTCCACATAAAGGCGCCCAACATGGAGGCGCCCAACATGGAGGCACCCAACATGGAGGCACCCAACATGGAGGCACCCAACATGGAGGCACCCAACATGGAGACACCCAACATTATATCAGGAATGAAGGAAATTTTACAGCATGTCACTAACGTTCACCCACGAAAAGCAACACTTTGTGCGAAATTGTTAGTATTTCGCATGAAAATTGCTTATAAACATATTCGGTTATAAAAATAATAAATGTATGATAAGTGGTGGTCAAAGTGAAAAACTTATTTCATCATTTTATAAAAGAACATAATAAGTATTATCGCATTAAAGAAGAAAATCTAATGAATTAAACTTCATAGGCTGGGAAACACAACTCGCGGTAGTTTGATCTTATCGAATAAAAACAAAATTATAACTTATATGAAGCTAGCAAACTTCATTATAATGCGCTTCAAAGTTCATAAAATTCTATGCACATTGCAAGGAAGTTCAAAACTGAGAACCCTCGAACTAAGAGCTCACAAACTAAGAGCTCACAAACTAAGAGCTCACAAACTAAGAGCTCACGAACTAAGAGCTCACGAACTAAGAGCTCATGAGGAGGTCACCTGGAGGCAGAGCTCCTGCAGTGCCCTGAGGGCGACGTAGAGGACCAGACGCCTGACGAGGTGGAGGACGACCCCCACCACTCCCGCCCCCCACACCGCACCCACCAGCACGTAATGGCGCCCCAGCCTGGGCCGTCCAGGTAGAAAACGAGAAGAAACCTCATTCCAATCCAGTTGGATTGCAACAATTTGAGTTTTACACGGCTTACAACAATCATGAGGCACCAGACTGCAGTGGAGAACGAGTAGTGTGCGCAGCGTTGCTGTATTAGTGAGACACTTCGCCGCCGCCTCCCGATCAGCAGTGGCAAGCATCCGGGATCGAAACAGAGCGACTTCTCAAGAGAAGGCATTTATAGTGTCAAGAAATGCTGAATTTGCAAGGATTCCATATGGGATTTGTGCAATTTGGGGTAAGAGCTCCGAAAGAATTCCTCATTTATTTCAAAGTTCTTGAAAGACCCCAAATTCTTGATCCTGTTTGAGACATTATTGCTTGAATTAGCGTGCGGTGTGTGACGTCATGAATCAAACAAACGAAATGTGATTGATTGACGCGAGAGTTTCATCATTTACGTGCATTTAAATGTATCCTGGATACCGGAAAAACGGTCACCATGACTCAGTCGGGACCGTCCCCACCCTAGCGTGTCTGACGGGCCAGGAAGCCGTCCCCGTGACGAGCTCGGGAGTTCTGCGGGACTTGTGTGTATGCGGGGCAAAAAGAAACCAAAAGCTAATATATCGAAAATATCGAAGTAAAATGAAATAATTGAAAATAAAATATATATGGGGAAGAAAAACTGTGAGAGTTTTTACCTGTCTTTGTGTTATTATTCATTTTGAAAACTGTTTACGTAAACGTTATCAAGTAAACAGATAAGATTATTCGTTAGTTTAAAGCTTCACTATTCGCTGAAGCGCCTGTCAAGTACGCTATCATAGCATTCAGGTGAGCTGAACTTTCAAATGTTCTCTGACGGAATCCAACTCAGCGTTAGTCGTGAAGTTTGTTTATGCTGGGAAAGTAAACTCCGTATCATGGATACACCTGGCAACATTTGCATAATCCTTGAACATTTTGTGCATCCAAAATCAGTAGGCGACCAGGCATTCAACAGACACCCCACATCCCTGCCTGCCAGGAGGCGACCAGGCATTCAAAGGACACCCCATGCAGTTAATAAATGACTCACTTGTCTGCCAGCAGTCCCCCACACAGGGCCCCGACGGCCCCCCCGCACTGGGTGAGGGTGGACAGCCACGGCCGCAGCCAGGCGCGTTCACACACCAGGCCCCACTGCACCAGGGACGTGGCAGTCAAATAGTGAACTAGTTAAGTCTCAAGCTAGTTAAGATTTAAATTTAAAATATTCAGTCTAGAAATTAGTTGAAAACTTTGGAGCTACAAAATACTTTGATGCGCTCGCAATCTATGATGCATCACGATGAGGCCCTTCCCCAGACAGCGAGGCTTTCTTTAGGTGTTTCCCCTCAGCAGAGGAATTGCGAGGAGCAACACCATTCCAAGTCCCAGGCTGGCGGGGGAGTAGGACTTTGGGGCAACTTAGCCTAGTCATAAATTAGCACAGCTTCTTTCTTTTTTGGGAATGTCCTGCGCTGGGCAATTCCTCTAGTGTGTGCCCACGCCCTCATGAAGGACTCTCTTCTGAGATGAGGGAATGCTTTCATCACATATATGACAGTTATGAGAAATTTGTCACGTTCTCTCTTGTCCCGAGAGCCGAATTTTCGAAATGACGTTCACTTTTTCATCTTGATCGTAATCTCACTAGAGTACTTTTCGCGCTTGTATGATTTTTCCTTTTTCGGCATTCAGTTCTAGACTCCCTCTACGAATTACCTGAATTAGATTAGAAATAGCACGAAATTTCCAAAAAACAGGGTGTTTATCAGAAATTGAACAGTTCCTGATGTATTCCTATCAAAGCTTCACCTGATCTGGAATCAATGCAACCTGCTAAACGTCCTCCTAAGTTTTGCATCCATGCCGCGCAGAACGGAAGTTTTTACCTCTGGCCATTAGCTTCCAGTGCGCAACATTTGCGATTTACCGACAACCTGAGACTGACAATGTAGAGACCATTTGTGTTCCTACGTCAATACGGATTTTATTGGTGGAAACAACGCTGAATGACGGGGTTATGCTGCAACGTGAATGGCTCCTTTGTTTAGAACAGATGCTATCTCGCCCATTTTCAGACGTCAGTCGTGTTTAAATGATCAGTTGAGATATGATATTATTCACTGCAAGGTCAGAAGAAGAGGCTTTATCCTTCCAAATTGGAGTAGAAATGATTATTCTGACTTGGCACAATGTCATACGACGGCATAATTAAATTGATGAACAGAATCTAAGTAAAATTTAATCATTAACGGGACGTCTTTTAAAACTCAATTTCTTCAATAGTAGCTCATGTATGTAGCTCTTTAGAGAGTTAACATTCTTTCGTGAAATGATCTACGATTCTATTTCAATTACAAAGACATTTGTAGGCCAGAGCCAAGAGATACATGGAAGTTTCTGGAGGGAAAAGCGTGACCAGGCAGTTAATCAAACATAATTTCATTTATCGCCTCCAAAATTTGCTTCTCGATTGAAAAGAGTGACATTTCTCTCTCTTTCAAGTTTCTGCAGGTGCCCGGCGCTGTTGATTACTGAAAGTAATTTGGGATCAGAGGCAGTTGCTGAGTTGCAAGGTTGTGGAGCATAACTTATGATAGGGGCAACGTTAATAATATGATACGTTTCTGAAAATGTTTTCTTACTCTTCAACGAAAATCATATTCAGCATCTTCTTGTCCCCGCACAAATTCGAAGTCATATCTCAAAAAAAAGCACGAAATTGCATGAGGAGGGTATCGCATGTTGAATTCCCTGTTTGGGAAATAACTGAAGAGACACATCTAACCAACCTTGCCCTGGCTGCCCAATGTGCATTTGTTATCCATCCGCTCACGGAATTCTTGTTAGCATTTGAAGACAGAATGACTTGTCATCTCGGGCACTTTTCCCTCAACTGCCAGGCCCGCGCCTGCTGTGCTCTGTGTTCGCAGCCAAATATTGCCGCAAGGTTTTACTGAAATTCCCGTGAGGCGGCTGACGTTTACGTTAGGTTACCTTCATCATTAGCATTGTGGTCTGCTCCTCCCATGCAGTGAACATTTTTATTTACTATTCTCCAATCTAGTAATTTATCTTTTGTACTCGGACTTTAACCAATCTCTTCCAGTAAAGGAAAAACTGAAATAATAAACAAATACCTTTCATTCAAGTTCATTTTCCAGTCGCTTTCTCACCTCGGCAGTGACACTCCACTCCGAATCCTGAAGCTGGAAGATGTAACCGTAGACACAGGGCTTTGTTCCTTTCCTTTTATCCATTGAATCAATGTACATCTCACAAGACGAGTAAGTCACGTAGCCTTGAGTGAAGGAAGTATGGACGTGAGTTGTCGACCAGATATTTGCTGCGTCAGTTTCAGTTTCGACCAACACGGGCGTCACTGAAGTGCTACGGCTGTTGGACTCAAAAGTTTCAACGATGGGCTCGACTGCAACAGAATGGGACTCGCCCACAGTCGCGTCATTCAGCGCATCTCGAAGAAAGGTCAAATTGGAATTTTCTAGAGATTTCGTGGGAAACTGCTTATCTTCAGAGACCTCAAATTGAGGGACTCTGGAGGAATTGTGAAAATTGTAAATTTTCTCCGGCAAAATCTCCTCAGGGATAACCTCAAACGAATACACACCATGAAGGAATTCATTTTTCTCAAACTGTTCTTTTTGCTTATTGCTTGAGAATTTAGATCTTGCTTCAGTTTTTGGCACGCTCCGATAGAGATTACTTCCTCTCGATAGGACAAATGGAGAGTTATCGACGACCAATCCCGCCCACCTCTTCGGTCTTCTCTTTTCCGCGTCCTTTTTCTTGAGAGCGCATCTTTCCCAAGTCGCTGTCCTCATACCAAGCTGCGGATAAACACCGTCACCAACCCCTTTCTTCTCCGTAAGTTTTCGTTCCGTCACGAATAGACTTGAAACTTTGCGTTGTTTGATGTGAGCCGTTGGCTGATTTCGGAGACTTTTAATGAGGGAAGACTTTTTCCTTTGGCTAAGACATTTTCGCGACGTACGATGTCTTTCATCATCCATAAGTAAAGCGCCTGACTTTTGTAACAGTTTTCGTCCCCATGTCAACATCAGCTCTCTCTGGAAATGAGATTGTCGATCTCCGACGTCCCTTTTTCTACGAGAGAGACGAGCTCGTGCGTCAATTTTGTTCGTCACATTTCTTGATATCTTCTTCCGAGGTTCTTGGCTCAACACCTCCTCGAATGGATTTCTGTATTGGACAGTTCTGTTTATATGAAACATTAATATAGGCACCGGTGCCAGTATTTTCATGAATTTGCAAAGATTTCGAAATGTGAGAAAATATTTACATCGAAGAGAAATTGAATGCGAGTGTTTCTGCTCTAGAAGAGAAGCTAATTCTTCCCCACCGGCCATGGGAATCGATCCGGTGGGAAAATTGTCAAAGGCATCGTGGGGCAGGGATTTTGGAGCACCACTCCATTCTGCAGCTCGAGAAGCCCTTTTGGAACCAGAACTCTTTCTAGCGAACCCAATATTTTCCTCGAGAGCTTCCTGTCTCCTGTATTTTCCGTCATTGACGAACGAAATTGAATTCGACTTATTTGTTTCCGTGGCTTCCCGAACAGACGCGATGGCCAATTTTTGTTCTTTGTCTTTGAAGTCACGATTTTCGTCAACAGATTTGGTTGCGGAGACTGCAGCCGTCGGCAGCCACTCCTGCTCCCTCCAGCCCTCTGGCAACTGGAAAATTTAATGCTAAATAAAATACATCTATGTAATATTTTTGTTCTCATAATTCTGGAGAAGAAATATTATCAAAAAGTAAAACGACATGAAAATTTTATTTTTGTCCCTTCCCGTTGCATACATTGTGATAAAATTGTAATAAATCATTATCGAACAAGCGTCAATGAGCACGAGCTGCTATCAGTCTCTGGTAAATAAGTACGTAGATGCGACAACGCAGCTGGTGATAAAACTGATGAGCAGAAAAGCACCAAAAAGCAAATAATTTTGTAGTTTGATGATCCCAATTACAGAGTGATCAACACTATGAGTCCCTGATTAACTAAAACAAAAAAAATATTTAGTTAATTTAATTATTTTTACAGATATTCTGATTCAAATGAAACTCATTATGTGAAATCTTTGAGCCTGACATTAGCCGAGAGACCCAAGCATGCAATTAAAACGAGCAATGATCAATAATCTTTGGCCGTAAGCCACAAGCGCATGAAGTTGTTTTCTCTTTCAATTTTGCTGACTTTGAAAAATGTAGTTCTTAGTAGGTCATATGAATCAATAAGCAAGTTTGGGGAGAAACATCGGCCAGCTATATATGGCCAGCTATATATAATGAAATCAGCGCAATTTTGCGGAGGAGACGGCAGGAAGCTCTATGGTATTATATGTACAAACCTAAAATTAAAACGCGAACTAGTTTTACGTCTTATTAATTCCTCATGTATCATTTATTGGTGTACAATGATGTTGAGCCGCTATATAATAAAGAATTTTTCCATTAATTATTTTACGACGATTTTTAATTGGTATTATCAGCATAAAGTGTGTATAAACGGACGTTGTGCATTGAGTTAAGACACTAGAATTTGATCGAACCGGAACCGTAGATATCGATTAGTGATTATCTTCCCCCATCGATAATATAATTATTGAAAGATTCTCATAAGTGCTGTTTGAAATATGACTCAGTCGAACGACGTTCGCACAGTGCAGGATTTTGGTTCGTAAAGAGTTCTTTTCGCTGATGATTTTTAAAACGAAATAACTTACCGTTCGCGTGGCACGCAACTTTAATTTAGTTCGTCCAAGAAATTCGTCTCAGGTAAAATCAATCTTTTTCCTATCGTTCTTCATAACGGAACATTTTCTCTCGACCGCTGCACTCGACAATGAATTGAATTCAGAATATAGAGTGACGGCTCCTGCTGAACTCATTTAAGGCGTACGCGAACATTTGAATGAGGCGAGTACACGTACACTCGTTCAACTCCCATCGTTCTGAAATGGCACTAGTTAGCCTGTGCTGTCACTAGCACTGATGACGTGTGTCACTAGCACTGATGACGTGTGTCACAAGCACTGATGTGTGTCACTAGCANGTGTCACAAGCACTGATGACGTGTGTCACTAGCACTGATGGCGTGCGTCACATGTACGTACTGCAAATAATGGCAGCCACCACAAGTAGGAACGTGTAACTCAGGTATTGTCAAATGATGACGCCATCAAAATTTTCTATCGAATTAGTACTCACTTCATTCATCACCTTTGATTCCTCATAAGGGTTTTGAGAATATCTTTAGACCTACCTAATTACAAGATCTTTTTTCAACTTAGAAAATATCCTGTTGTTCATACATGCCTCTGGATGATTCGATTTTAAGTTACACCTAAGTTTTTATGAAAACTGACGCCACGAATAAACTTTTTTCTGTGTTATATATAACATAATAAACTCGAAATTAAATTGTTTAATCAAGAGAACTACGGTGAGTAACAGCGCAATAAAACGAAACGCCCAAGATAACCTTTGTTTTTTGCTGTGCTAGGGAAATAATGCCGCGTATAGAACGACGTGCATATATATAGCATAGAACTGACCCACAGCATATTCGTGCATAGTATCGAGTTCAAACGATCATTTAACGTTACTTTGAAGACAATTCTGGACTCGCCAGAATATTTCTAAAATGGAGAAAACAGAGCACTTAGAACTTTGCACGGACCATAATTATACTTTTGGTATATTAGGCATCCTATGTCCATTCAGGAATAAGGGACTCAGCATTTCCAGAATCGTGACGGCCACTGAAGCTTTCCAGACCCCAACCGAGGCTCAGGATGTAGTTTGAGCGCCTTAAACAAATATTCTTCGTTCACAGCAAGACCTTAATGTCATGAGTGCATAAATGACCAGAAATGGCCACCAACAATTAATTGCTAGCCTTTTCGTTTCGAATAAGCAAGCAGCCTCCCTTCTTTTGAAAATAAGGTTTCAGTACAATTGAGTCAAATTAGCTTCTAATCCTAAGAATTATGAGTGTGGTGCAGTTTGATCAAGCATTTTTTCTATCCAGCAATTTTGTGAATTGGAAATATTCTGCGAAGTTTTTTCAAACTTAAATTATGGAATTTGCTGTTTCATTAAATTCATGAAAATTTTAGCCATTTTAGGAAATGAAAAGCGTTTGGTCATTTTGTAAAAATACCTGCATTCTCTGTCTGTGTGGCATTTCCTAATTCTTTATTAATTTTTCGATACATCGGGTCTATTTTTCAACATAATCCCCTTGCAAACTTGATGCACTTCCCCAGGCCGTGCTTCCATTTTCTTAGACAGTTTTCGAAGAAATCTGCAGGCCCTTTTATGAGCCATGTTTTTACTGCGTGTTTTGCTTCATCAGTGCTATTAAAATGGACGCCTTTCGACTGTTCTTTGAGTTTTGGAAACCAAAAAAATCATGTAGTTCGATACAGAACATAAGCTGCTCGTTCAATTACGTTCTATGGTCTCAAAGTCTCTAAGGTCGTATCAACTATCAATGTATATTAAAAACACACATGTTCATTTACAGTCACATAACAGACATGATCTAGTTCTACGAACTGTTTATTTAATTTTTCATAATTTTGCAACGCGACTTCACGAGTTCACAAACTAAATTGTCAATTTATTATACTGATTTTACGATTTCTTTTGCCAGCTTTGCACAGTTTGATTCCATGTTTGAGCATTTTCAGCTCACGATATTTTAACTTAGCTCAGAAATTTCCCTGCTTCATTTTACGATTTCCCGATCGGACTTTACAATTTATCAGCATTTATCATTGCAGTTGAGATTAGAACACCAGAGTTGCACGTGAGTCACACACGGAAGCGGGTTCATAAATCTTACGGATGTCTTTGAACATCAGACGCTTCTTTACTAAAGTGTGATTAGTTTAACAAGCACTATAATCATTTCCACCGGCAGTTATCTCCGCTTTGTTCTCGGAAGCGTCCTTGACAGTTGACTGCCTTTGTACTGGGAGCGATGCCTCGCGGCAGGAGGTATCAAGAAGGGCACGAGTGAGGTGCGAGGTATTAGAAATTTCGGTTTGATCAAGTTCCGTATAAACAATTGAAGCTCAGAGAGCAGAACACGCCGATGCACCAGTTCCTTTGCTTTGTAGATAATGCTATCACACGCTCCCTTGTACAAGTGTCTTGGTGGGCAGGTGGTGGGCGAGGCCAAAGCTCTCGAAACACAGGGTGAAAAGTCTAGTGAATATGTGAAGATTCTCAGCATTGTGCGGCCACTTCAGAATTCTCCCCAGCACCAGCGCTGGAGGCGCAGCAGCGCCGAAATGGAGCACGGGCGGGATCGGCTCTGAGGGTCACAATTGTTCCTGGCTGTTCACCTCTTCTAAAAGGGAAGAAAATTTAAATTTACGAGGACGTTCTATTACCCCTTTTGCTGAATATTGGGCAGGTTAAATTTTGGCTTGGAATTGGCCAATTTTCCATATAGAGACCTGAATAAATTAGTTTTTGCTCAAGCTTGCACTTATAATGACTAGGAACCGATGTAAATTTATACTTCCTATGATTTCAAAACCAGATCGCACATTAGTTTTCATTACAACGGTGCGAAAACTTGGGCCTCCCCTTATTGCCATCTGCCGTCTGTGAGATAAATTCATTCCAAGCGTTCAAAACAAATCTTGAATTCTATTTCTCATCAAGATAGTGACGACTTACTGGTCAAATCCTAGACTCATATCCTAAGGGACTGTTAGAAAAGACACCGCATTGTTTGTCTGAAAATTAATTAATGGTATATTATAGAACGCATATTTTCCACTGACTAGATATCATTGAATTCCTAATTTTAAATAACTTCTCCCCTCATAAAATTTTTTACTCAATCAGTCCTATGTACATACATTAAAAGGATATGTGCATTAGGTTATTTATATCTACTAGCAGGACCCGTGAAAATTTCACGGAAATTTAGATAA